>ATSW01004809.1:0-12736 GCA_000444245.1 Botryllus schlosseri
GACTCAGAAAATGGGGCAATTCAAACGGCCGCTGATTGATGGACTAGACAAATGCCCTGTGTACATGGCGTTATGGTTGCAATAAAATATGTCGCTTATATTAGGCGGGNGTATTCTCTAAATTCTAGAAGCCGAATTTATCCATTTTTAGTAATGATGAAATCTCATCAAGATGAAAATGACACTTTCTGGATTAGGCAATAAGCCAGTGATAGTTCAGCGAGTTTAACCGAGACATGAATTTTCCTGTTCGCCTATTCCGTCTGAGTTTGATACTGTTTCCGCTCTCATATCTTATTTTAACGCATACTCTTCGCGTAGCGTAGCGTAGGTTTGCTTGCTTATTTTATAAACACAATAGGCGCTGACAAAAACTTCGGTCATTTCCGTCCGCACAATAATTGTTCGTCAGGTCTTTTCGTTTTTCTTGCGTCTTTTTTTTATTCTTTTTTCTGCCATCATTCTAGAGTTCAACTCTCTCTTCCTCTTTTTAAACGCGCTGTATTTANAGCGGGATTGACGATGATCAGGTCAGATAAACCTCTGACACATAGAAACATGGCAGAGCGGTGACTCGTGCCAGCATCCATTGCTGTCGTGACTACAGTACTCAAGGATGGTGTATTTAATTTTTCTCGAGCCCTATAAAATGAGGATGGTGACATAAACCGCAGCTTCATCCGTCTTCTTATTAAATGCAATAACTGCAGAGCAATTTTATTTTTACTATTTGATGTGTTCGCTGGAGCTGATACTTAATTCGTTGTTCAGGGGGACGGTATAGTTCAAAAACGTTTCTGAAACATTGATTTGGACTTTTTAGTACCAACCTCATTCTTTGTGTTCCAGGCAGTATTATATACTGAGGTGCTCAAAGTAGTCAAGAAAGCTACTCAAATAGAAGTAGAAGTAGCGACAAAAAAATCTACTCAAGTGCGAGTAGAAGTACTTTTTTGATGGGCAACCTAGAACTACTTGAAGTAGAAGTAGAATTGACTGACTTTAAATCTATTCAAGTAAGTAAGTAAGTAGTTGTGAAAACGACCGTAATTCGTTCGCATGGACTGTCAAAAGCTGCAAATTAAGCTATGCGAAAGGTGCAGAGCGTGATTCATATTGATGCATAACAGAAGATATCCAATTTTCGACAGCATAAGCATTCGTGCGCATCATGAGATGAAAATGATAGTATTGATATGGAAATGCGATACTAATCCTCCGTTTACTCGAACAAACCGTTTAAAAAATGTCATGGTATGGCACCCTTCCCAATAATCTAAGACCCGTAGTTTAGTCGAATAGCGATACGGAGAAGTTGGTATTGGTTACGGTGTAAACATTTTGCGCGATTAGTAAACGTTAATGAAACATATGGTGGATCGTAAAAATGCCATGTGTAGCTTTATTTCTAGAAATTAAAAGCATGACTACACTAGCTTCTATAATTCAACATGTACGTCCTCCAGACAAAAGAACTGAAACTAATTAGAACTCAAAGTGTGATACTGAGAATTGGAAGAGAAATACAAATACCACTTCTCAAAAGCGGTAATATATTTCATGTCTTCTGTCCATAAAACTTCAAAGGTGGTAACGTTCAAAAATGCCGAATTTTCCAGATTAGTAGGACGCGTCATGGGCTGCTAGATTACAATATGAAAGGTAATTGTTAAACAGCGAAAAGGTAGTTTCAAACGTTATGGTGGGCCATATTTACTGTAATAAAATATTTGATATGGGAGACAATGCGGTGTGAGGGGAACCACGCAATCCGGTACCTAAATTTTATTCACAGATACTTACGTGAGAACATATTTGTCACTTCATAACTGCTGTGCGCGATGCGCAACAAAGGTTCTGGGCTTCACTTGACTGTTATGATTGAAAACGAGAGTAATAACCACCGTAGAATGGTAACATAATGGGATTTCGAATGTTGTACCTATCTGTAGATTCATTTCCGTTGTTCCAAGATGCAGCATGCAGTGTCAAAAGTAGTCACCTCGGATTACCTGTAGAGATATGCCAGTCTCAATCGAATTTACTTTTAAAAGTTTCTTACATAAGGAGTCCTCAAGCGTTCGATTTCTACTTCAACTTGGTCGATTTGACATGCCTTGGACATAGCTATATATACTTCTACTTGTAATTAAGTAAGAAATGACGGATTTACTTCTAATGGAGTACAAACTACTCTGACTACTTTTACCACCTGTGATTTATGAATGCTTTCATTTCGAGACTATAGTGGATTATATTACATGGTATTATATGGTATTATATTACAAACAGCAGCTTGAGCTATTTACTCGTTTGAGTGGCAGCTACGTTTTATAGCCTTCCCCCTTGTACCAGCAATGAAGATGGTCACAGCTTCTCAATGGTAGGCACTGACCGTTGAATTGCATAAGCAGCCATTATATTACAGTTGAATATCTAATCAACTCGTCTAACAATAATCTGAAATTATTCCGTGACAAATATGACACAGCAGTACATCAGTTATCCGTATAATTCAAAGATATGAAATAATAGTGAGCAATCAAATAAAAATGCCAGACGTTATCACGAAAACACTATTAGCTATACCTGCTGGACTCCACCAAGAGATGTTCCATTCACAGTAATAACAAGGAACATTTACAATATTTTGGGACAATAGGAAGGACAAATGAAGACGTATGATATGAAGTTTAAATCGAAGACTTTTCCGCANCAGTACAAGATTATATATTTTAGAACTAGATTATAGACATTAATTTCTACAGTTAACGACATAATTATTATAAGTTAAAGGTAAGTAGCCACCTTTCATCGAATTCACTGAGTGCAGATTATTTCAATGCACTGACTCATTGTGGTGTCGTAAAATGCAATATTGAACAATAAACCAAGATCCAGATGCGGCCTGCTGACAGTATTTTGCGCACCCAAGGTATGTAACGTACGAAGACACCACGCTTTTCTCGATAAAAGTTCGTTCAGAATAAAAAAGCCAACCATACTATGCACGAAAATCTTGTGTTTAACGGATTTGCACCATAGCTTAGCATGTAAATCAGGTGAACGGGTTACGGGTATAAACATCGTATGAAGTTTGGGTTTCACCGCCATTTAAATGTTGGGAACTAGTTAAACACACCAATTCGAACGAATTGGGTTCAGAAAAGTACCGATGGCCTCATTTGTATCCCATGATATGTTGGAAATTTTGTAAATGCAGTGACCAGATGTTTTAACATGCGACACAAATAACTACGACAGTTGAAGGAGTGACTTTATAACCTCAAAACGAGTCCTGATCCTAACCATTATCAAAACTTTATTTGAACCCGTTTCTTTAACTGTCGCACGCCCAAGTTTCGCATACGCAATTGTTACATGATATTATTTCTCATGCTCATATGTGCAGGGGGCGGTAAAAAACGATTTGCACTCATGTATTTATAGTGGAAAATCAATACAATAATATATAATAACAAATAATATAGCAAAATACATTTTATAGGTTGGTGCGTTTTCCTCTTGAGCTTCAATTATCCTCGATGGAATTCACGTTTTGCAGATATTTTTTCAATTTGCGAGGTTATAGCGCCACCGCATATAGCGGCGGGGGGCCAGAGGTTTGCTGCGGGCCACTGTCAAGTCTTTGATCGGAGCACGCGCCGCTGCCGTGGCAGAGTGCGGCGTGTACAATGGACGAGATCGCGAGAGTGGCATTCAGCACAGCCATGCCGGAATGAGCTGCTACCAAAGCGGTAGAGACAACTTTAGATTCGCTAGCTCGAACACCAGACAGTATGAGACCAGCAAACGCAACGAGCGAACAAATTGTGGCCATTGTCATATTCCAGGTATGAACGGATCTGACCGGGCGTGATTTCAAACGAACACCCCAGATGCCAGTTTTTATCGCGACTGCTCCACACCAAATGAAAGGCGTATCGGTGAAGTAATTTATAGAAACAGTTACATGGGCGTATCTCTGCACTAAATCGGCCAGGGCGACCACTATAGTGGCCACGCCAACAATGATGATCATTGATCCCAGTACCAGTTCGCTGATTCCCAATATGAAAATCGTGCTTGCGCGTCCAAGAAGGGATACCCCGATTTGAGATGGCCCTTGGTTTTGCCCGTTGTATTGTACCTGTGTAGACATTCCTGGACTAGGAGTATATAGCAGTACGATTACTTGAAAGATATGCAAAACGGTTACATATGATGACCTGCGAAAATTTCAAATCTTATAGCCAGGGTGGTTGCATTTGAATAAAAAAGTATTTCGAAATATCTCATCGAACAAGCATTGAAAAATACAATGAGTGTTTTTTCAAACAATGCAATTAGGTCACAATGGCCTAATCATTTCCGTAAGACCATCTATCATGATCATGAAATCTAAATGAACTAAAATAACAAATGTGTACTCCATGAAGCCTTGACACATCAAATACCAGTATATCAGCAGTTCCATCACTAAGTTTCATCAGTAAATCGAGAATCCTTGAATGAAACCTTTGCGAAAATTACGTGATGACATGGATCTATTACCATGTAGTGAACACATAATTATAGGTGAACTAACACCGACCGACAGATTTTAGGGGTAAGTTCAGAAAGCCATTCTCTGATAGTGGCGCTACGCTTATAAAATGAAATCTACGGCATTTGAACAGCTGGACATAGAAACAGCTCTGTATTAATGTTAGCAAATCTTTTGAGTACCACTCCCATTAGGTCATAAGAAACGATTATGGACTCACTCGAAAATTTGGTCGGTATAAGGGGTCGGGAACCTTCTTCTCTGTAAAAACTCATACTAATCCTGCTGGTTGCCGTATCTGAACATGCGAAACTAATTTACATCTATTATTCGTATTACAGTTTCTGCCAGATGATAGTTTTCGAAGCTTAAGACAAGTAACATTTCGAACTGACGTAGATAACAGCAAAAATGTACATCTACTATTTACACGATTTTTACAGTTAATGCGTGTTATGGTGCTGCAAGGTGTTACTGTTGTTTTTGTAGTCTTGGTTGATAATAGTGAAGTTATAAGCTTTATACAAAATTTATGACTTTCGTCAGTTATACGAGTTACGAGAACATAAGTTCGTCGTCAACCTCTTTTTAAATGCGAAAACCCATTTTGACATGCGTAGATTGGGTCAAACATGGTCACCACATCCATATAACCACTGTAAGGTGTGATACATCAGGAACGTAGGGTCAGTGGTCGCAAGTGACGCCGTACAAAATTGTCTTATTTATTGTCCGAAAGTAATGCGTGAGACGAGAGTTAAGGCACAGACGGGCCAAGCCTTACCATTGATAGCGAAAGTCACCGTAAATAGCTTCGAATTTATGATACCTTATGTGACTCGAATGTAACTGTCGTAACGATTCAGAAANTCTAAATATTTATTGACTTCTCAATTCTCGAAGGATTCTGCGGTTACGTATAACGTTGCGCTACACGCCTACATTTCATCGCCGATATTATAGCTACGTACCAATCACGAACGAGATAACTATGGCGTTGTTTGTAATTATAGTTTGTAATTGTAAATGTCACTTCCACTTTCACCGCAGTTCATTTCTCACCGTATATCAAGAAGACAATGTGTAATTGAAATCTGCATTGTCATACAGGCGTCACAATGTCTGTTACTTTCTTTGATTAATCACCATATCGTGCAATCCAAGATTTCGAGTCGAGGTACGTCGAATTCCTGAGTGATATTGGTTCCCGACGCGACAGCAACTTAATATGAGGATTTTGAGANAGGAGTGTTCCCGACCCCCTAACCCTGAAGATGGCATTGTCTTTAGCTCTAGAAGACATGTTTATACTACCACGAAAATAATTATTCTGGCCGTGATAAAACTTTACTACGAAGTTGCTGAAATATTGATCAGTTCAGTACGAAAAACAAAATTTGGCAAATAGTCATATATGGCTCGCGAGTCATAGGTTCCCGACCGCTGGATAACCGGAACGAACGAATCACTAATATTTAAGATTTGAGAGCACGGAATTAACCTCAGGGCCTTTCTGCTGCATCTGACCATGATGACCTGTTCATGCATAACTTTGACTAAAATACGCGAATGTCAAGTGATTGCTGCACAATGCAGCACATCAGGGCATTTTCCTGTTGCGCGAATTATATATTTGGTTTTTTCATCATCGACTTAAAATCGCGCGATCAACTGACCGAGATACCAGATTGAAAACGATAGATGAGCTGAAACCAGGAAATCACCGCGCATATGTTACTCGGACACGGCGGGGAGATACTTTTATATCCGTTGACAATACTAAGATGCAAGTGTAACTCATTGTTTCTTGAGCATTTGAACATACTGTTATCGTTGCGTATACAGCGGTAAAGGCACATTTCATTATTCATTGCGTTTGTCCAGACTGAAAGAAATTCGTCACATCCTTTGTAAGAATATACCCTGCGTCTGACTTGACTGCGCAAGCGCATTGATGTCATGTATATTGTATAGAGTCACAAAGGGACAGCTTTGAGTCAAAAAGTAGCATTTAATCTCTAGTGCGGAAGTCATGAATAATAAATCCTGAAGAGTTCAAATCAAGTTACAGCCACACTCTTTTGGGTCTTGCTTTGTCCTTTGTGTACCAGTGAAATTCCTTCCTTCTGTCCTACATACGTCATACAGCACAAATCGGAGATAACTGATGANTNAATGTACACAGGATATTCCGGATTAAATTGAGCTTCTAGTATTATTACAACTAACTCCGAATTACTTTGGTCGTGGCAATTGACTGTTGATATTAAGATTTTACTCCTCGGCAGTGAAGTAAATTGATTTCAAATTTGGTCAAAACCTGAATCTGGTACTAAGTTTATAATAGAGAACGCTATGGTATATTGATTGAGTCAGTCAGTCAATAAGTTGAATATAATAGTTACTAGTATAGAAACATTAACACAACACGGGAGTCATGAAATCAAATTATAGACGAGGTGAATAGGTTAGTAAATCTCAATTCAATAAATGAATCTCAATCTCAATTCACATATTATATGCCAATATCTCTAACATCAGTGAATACCGTACTAAATCATGATACCAAATTATTAAAATTGTCATGGTGAAAGATTCTTCAATCAACAAATCGACTTATCGATTTCACCACCTGAGTTAGTCGCTGGGTCATGGATTGGAGTCGGATTGGATATCCGGATAGATTTTCACATTTTTGACCGGAGCCGGTTCGGATCGGATCAGCATTTTTTCTAAAGCGGCTGGATCGGAGTCGGATCAATAGTTTTTATAATACAGTCAGAATCGGCCGTTGTAACAAGTAACGACCAATCACATTTGAGTATTGTGTTAGTTTTATTAGTTTATTATTCATGTTTTTTTGTTGTTGCAATATATCCTACATCCCGCACCGTGTGACCTACTGCTTTTTTAGCTCACTAGAAATAGACACTCGTATTGCTGATTATTATCGGAGTCATCATTTCATGAATCCGGTCTAGGAGTTGTATCGGAGTCGGATCAGAGAATTGAAAAACAGGATCGGCGTCGGACCAGAGAATTTCTCGATCCGCCCCGCACTACTTCTTAGTGTCATAGACTCTCGTCTTATTGGCATAGCCAGGACGGAATTTATTTATTTATTGGAAGAAGAAAAAGAGTGGCGCCTGTCACCGTTAAGTCTTGTGCGCCGCAAGACATTACTCAATTTTAATTTAGCAGCAATCCAAATATATCGATTAGGCCTACAACTCAGCACATATTCTACCACGTATGTGAAAATTCCTGGATCCGTTGGTAAGTTCCCGAGGCGAAATAGAATATTCATACAAACACAAGCACGACGCATGAACGTTCTATTAAATTCATGCTAGGGGCAGTTCATTATAAAGTGCTCAACCGTCTCAGGTTCATTGCAGGAGCTAGAATGTGGTGATGGTGCGACTCCAATCTTAAACAAGTGTGCGTTCAGTCCGCAATGACCTGAGCGCAATCGAAATAATATTCGGTCGCTTATGCTATTTTCAAGAGGTGGTGTACTATGATGAAGAGATTCACGGTAGTTGGTTATGTTGGTTCCAAATTTGCTTGCAATATTTCAGTATGACTCGCTTCGCTTCATGCCTCGTCCAAACTGTATTTGTAGGATTCCGTCTTTCAGATGACATTGCTTCGCACTTTGCCAATTGGTCTGCCGTCTCGTTGCTTTTAATATCGACGTGTGTTGGTATCCAAACGAAGATAATATGTATTTTCTGGAATTCAGGCTCAAGGAGATTAGTTGAAATTTCATTTGATAACTAACTCATCCTTCGGAAACGCGCTTTTTGTAGATGTTGCAATGCACTGCAACGGACGCGACACTAGTAAATATTTCTTGACATACGAACCGTTTTCTAAAATCCACTTCAGTGCCTAGGAGATAGCAGTTAGTTCAGCTGTGACGCTTGACGAATAGAAGGAACATCGTTTGGTTACCTGGTTTGGGATATACACTGCACATCCCGTTCCAAAGTCGTTTTTTGAGCCATCCGTATAAATATGGTCGTATTTCCTGTTATAGCCAAATGAAGTATGGGGCCGCTTGAAATGACATGGATGAAAATCTACGCAGGAAGCAGGAATTTTCAATGGTTGCACAAGGCGCAGTTGTGTGTCGATACGTATCTATTGTGAAATGCTGGAGCAAGTCGATTCTTGACAGAAGGTTGAAGGTTCGAAATTTTGGATTTGTCAAANTGTATATTTCGTGCCAGGTATCATNTAATAATNCCTTTNCTGGATTGTTGTCGGNGGAATGGGCNANAAGNAAACAGNGATAATTAAGGCANAGGTGTAAATGCCGGGTGTGAAGCGGCATNTCGTTACATTCGGCTTCTAAAGCGCAAATCGGAGTGCTTCGNATNGCACNGCANNAGAGCCTCAGAGCTTGATTATGTATNATATTCAGTCNATCCAAATGTTTNTTCGCGNCAAAAANGTATGCTGGCATCGCGTAATCGATTGTACTCCTAATCATCGCTCGATACAANTGTAACAGAGAAGATCGACTTGCCCCNCAANAAGTACCGGTTAGGAGTCGTATCATATTCAATCGCTTCGTGCATTTCGANGCAATATTTTCAATGTGATATTTGTATGTTAGTCTTCTATCAAATGTGACTCCCAAATACTTCGCTTTATCTTCAAATCTNAACGGAACTCCACCAAAATCNAGCGTATGANNACCAACTTNAATTTTTCTGGTGAATATCACTGCAATNGACTTGTCAGTAGAGATNTTGNNACCCCANTCGGAGCACCATTTGTGTATCACGTCTAATGATTTTTGAACTTCCNCCACTGCGTNAGTTANNGACAACTCACTGTCCCATACTGCACAGTCGTCAGCAAAAANACCATTTNCCACCTGCAATAAGGGCGTCAAATCATTTATCATCACTGCAGAGAATGAGGCTTATAGCGCCTCCTTGCGGAGGCCGATTTTCAAGTTTAAATGGGGTGGATAGCAAAGAACCAATGCAAACCGAGAACAATCTGTCACGAAGAAAAACTGATATCCATTTCAGACTTCCTCCCATGTATGCCGATGTCGAGAAAAACTGTAACTACTGATCTCTTATATACGGTCTCATGTAGGCCAAGCATATGGTCTAGGACAGTGCTCTTCAACCTTTTTCGTCGTGATACACTCTGAGCGTTTACTCGAAACCCGTACACCCATGACCAGATAACTCACTGATTCATCCGTATAGTAAGCCTAATCCGGTGGGTTTTAGCCTCCGTGTTATTCACGGCCGTGCTTCGATTCCATATATAACATACAGTCGCATCTCGGCGGAGAGTCGTCGTGACCCGTCTGGACGTCATATAATCCTGTTAAACTGGCTACTGGGAACTTCGCATCGCTGAGAGCGCTTGTGGTGTTCTGTGCCATCACTCATTTCTTGAGATATACCTTGCATTTAAAAGTTTTTAACTGTAGCTGTAGAACATCCCCGAAGACGTAATATTTACGCACCAAAATCGCGAGTATAATTCTGGATTCCCATTGTTCTCGCGCGGACCACGAAAACATTTTACGTCTGGAAAATTCATTTCGTAGATGCTATTGGTTGTTTCATAGAGTACTGTCAATTATGTATGGTATTTTTAGCCCACGTTATCAGATTGAACGATAGAGCTAATAGTCTTCGAAAATTTTAGGCACAAATTTAAATTGATGCATCTTCCGGTTTTTATTAATCAATTTGTTGGATGTAGTTATATGCGACCTCCTACCAAGATTGTAAGCATAGTCGAAATATACATTGGAATAAGATAACGTAACAGTAAAACTTCCATTCGTGAGACGCCCACGATTCCGATTTGGTATTTCTTCACGGGGTGCATCATTTTCCTCTGCGGTTCGCATTTGTACGGCGGGACTCATATTACACTATTATATTAAAAAACTAAAATTATAAAATAAAAATTACAAGTCACCCTGAATCGCACAAAGCGCGAAAAAATTGTTAAGTTCAAAATATCCCAACGATTTGGGAACCTATTCGTTAATTCAAATGGCATATTGAAGGTTGCCGACAGACCCCGCATAATTATTGTTTAACGGCTGCATGCGACCGTTCGTCTGCAGGTTGGCCGCCTCTGGTCCGTTGAAATAAAGATAAACAAGGCTACAACTTATTTGCAATGCTAAATACTAATTAGAGTTCGAGGTTACCGGACCACCTTCTAGCACATTGGTTTTCAAACGCGACCCCCTGTCTATGCCCCTGGAATAATGTACACGGCGCTATTTATAAGCATCTCCCAGATAGTACCAATTAACTATTTCTGAGCTCTCGCTGTGCACGCGTTACTCAAGAATCATTATAGACCAGAGGTCTCAAACACGCAGCCCGCGGGCCGCATGCGGCCCGCCAGAGCATTTTCTGCGGCCCGCGACGACATTTTAGATTTTTAATAATTTGACAATATATCAGTGTCACATATATCTTCTCACGTTATAAAGTGAAAATTCCCTCTTAAATTGCTCCGAAAGCATGAAACTATTCACCAAACTTCACTTCCACATCAATTGTAAACGCTACCATGCAGTGGAAGATTCACTATTTCACCACATTTCCAATTCATGATGACAAAACCTGACCCTTAGACGATTCGTGACTGATATTTGTGAGTTGGAATTGGACGCGACCTTTATCAGAATTACTTAGACTCGGCCTAACTCGATGGCAAAATGAAAAAGAGACTCGAGTGGACTGGGAGTGACTCGGAATGCCGTGAATTTGTTAGAAGCATGGACGCAACGAACTAATCGCGTATCAGGGGAATGGTAATAGATCAGAAGGTCGCAGCTTGGTATTTCGCTAACTAAGCAAGTAGTTATGGCAGCCATTGGCAATCTGTTAGTTACATCTTTCGTCGCTAAAACATGTTATCAAGGCCACGCTCCAACGATGTAACAACAATGGGCCGTTCGGCGTTCCGATATTTCAATCACTAGGACACGTTTATTATTTTTTTATATTATATTTATATTTTTTTCTGCTTCTATATTTGAAGATATTTGGCCATGAGATTAATAGCCTACTTATCAGAAGTATATCCGAATACTGGATTGGAATTACAATGCCCAACCTAAAAATGTTTTTATTTCAGATCAGTCTCTATTATCAATCTGATAAACTCAAAATATTCATAGTAGCTGCAAAATTATAACCCGGTAGCTTTTATAATGGCATCATACATTTGTCCGCCCATATGGGGTCTCTATCTTATAATTATATATCAAGTATACAACAACAATTATATTCAAATAGTTAAAAATGTAATGATTCATTTCGTGCCAGCCCGAAATTGAAACAAGAGTAAATCAAATTTTGACGATATGTGTTTAATGTCAGTCTGCTTGATCGGTTCACTTTCAATAGGACAATTCATTTCCGCCAAATAAGGCCTACTTGGAAAGACATAGAATACCCCTATAAATGCTGCGGCCCGTGGCGCCGTCAAAATTGGAAACCTGGCCCGCGAGCACATTTGAGTTTGAGACCTCTGTTATAGACAGATATCGCAAGCGGAACATAGGTGAATTTTATCCTTTTCTATAACAAAAAGAGCCAATTAGTCCATTACCAACGTTTAAATGTTGGGGAGAAACTCAGAAACATTTGCCCATGATACCACAAAAGAACATTTGCTTATGATGCACTGCACACCCGGTCAACGTGTTCTTAAGAATAAAGTTGCCTGTATATTGCAATAGCCAGTCATCGGTCCATTTTGATTCAGATCTGGTACACCCCTGTACACCCCATCTGAGTGGTACACCCTTTCAAAATTTTGGTACACCCTAGCGCAGGGGTCGCGAACTCAAAACGGGTCGCGGGCCACTTTTCAAATTTTGTAGGGGCTGCGGGCCGCATGAATTCATATCGATATAAACTAGGCGTCAGTACAACGCCGTGCTACCTTACATAGGCGATGAGCATAGCGACCACAAAAGAAGTAATATTTTATTAAAGAAATAAAAATACAACAAAAATCATTATCATCAATTTCATTTTATTTTCAACTCTGAGCTGTGCACGATACATGGATATGCTTTATAGCGACTAAGGGATTGATATTGGAGCTAACTAGATACATTACTAGCGGAAAGACCATTCCCACGGAAAGCTTGATATTGTGGGGAAGCCTTAAGCC
>ATSW01004810.1:0-17914 GCA_000444245.1 Botryllus schlosseri
CTGATCTGAATAAAGTTTGTCGCCATTCGCCACACGACATTTCAATCTCCCAGAAAATAGGTAAATCCAATCCAAATCCTAATCCGTTCCAAAAAAATGTCTAATCCGAATCCAATCCAAATCCGACAAAATTTCACAAATCCTGTTTTTTCAAAACCTAATCCTAATCCATGCTCATCTCTGTCAGATAATACGCGTACGCCTCCATGCGGTACAGGATACGTAAGTTGACCTGAAATTCACCTTCACGGCTAAACTATGCAAATCGGATTCGAATAAGCAGCATTTTCTATATAAAAATTTTGGATGATTACCTATTATTGGTCCACAATTTTATCCCAAAATGTATAGCAGTGGAAGAAAATACGCATGAGATCACGTGGTCCCTGGAAAGTACCGCACAACAGGGGAATTACCTGCTACACAGGGAATTGTTGTTCGAGCTACTGTCTAGTTTGTGTCAAAATATGCGGTTAAATTACGTTTCTAGGGCTTGCATGTATCAGAGACTATGTACCCGATTCCGCACTTCGAATACACGGTTCATCAATACTTACTCGACCCAGTTCCAGATAGAGACCATCTGCAAAACTATTCGTTATTCAGGCCCGATGTCAGTTGCTCAGTATATGAGAACTGTGCTGACCAACTCTAACACGGTACGTTTAGCTAGTTGAGTAGGGTTACCATACGTCCTCCTTTAGGAGGATTTGTCCTCCTTTTACAGGTTTTTTAAATGTCACCACAATGTCGTGGAAAATTTACCATTTTCTCCGGATTTTACTCCAGTATTCTAAGTCTGAAAATTTTGAAAAAGTGGCCTCCTTTCCTGATTCCAAAATATGGTAACCCTATAGTTAGGTTGCAACCAATGTTCCCTCTAAGCTGCGCACGTGCGCAAATGCGCAGTGCCGAGACGATCTCTGCGAACAAAAAATCTAAGTTGCGCACAACAAATCCGAAGTGATGACCTTTTTTTAGTCGTTACGCACTGTTGTCCGAGGATCTACGCAGTGAGTTGGTGAGTGTGCGCAGACTCGTCAAAAATTAAAGGGAACATTGGTTGCAACCATCATGCCGCTGATCTTTGTACGACATATTACTATTTTACGAATTCTCTCGCTCAGTATAATATGGTACGAGACTAAATGTCTTGCATTTCTGCAGTGCCAGTGTATAAGTTAATATTACCATCTTTCAGGGTTACTACATTCACAAAGACATGCTTGGTGCCGAAGGAGACTTTGTAACTTCCCCAGAACTCAATCAAATATTTGGTGAGGTCAGTTTTTAATCAATTCCTTGGTAGTATTACATGATATACAGGCATGCTATATATATATGATATATACAAATATGGTATGGACTATGTGTCACTGAAAGTTATGAGTCAATCGTTAATTGAAATTGCAATAATCATCTTTGCGATTAACGCAAAATAATAATTTTATATAGTTTATTGACTGTTGTTCAAATTTTCCTCATTGAAACCTGTCAAATCCGAATTTTTACTAGACAATATCTAAGCTGCAAAAATTATGTAGCTCGGCGTCAGAAAATGCTGAAGTAAAATGGAAGTGGTCTAAGACATCCCCACTTGTGTTAGCAGTAGGCTACAAGTGCAAAAACTATTTCATTTCTGACTACTCTTGACTAAGACTCGTTTTCCTAACTTTGTATATTTTCTGTGTGACGTCATAATTAGCGATATATATTGTTGCTGAACATAGTTATTCGAATTCTCGCATTATTGCTGACGATATTCCACTGACGAGCGTCAGCCGAAAAGCTTCGGGAATAAATATGAATATTTTATTCAAATCTTGACTAAGTACGGTACAAATCTAAGGGACATTGTTGATATTGATCTGTGTTGGAATCAGTCATGTATTATATCGTTGTTAATAACAGCAATATCGAGACTGCTAGTCGAGATATCCCTTGCTGACAAAGCTTCAAGTTGGAGACCATTGATGAAGGTCTTTAACACAATAATCTAACAATCGTTAGACTAGCAGCTATTTGTTGAAGCCTACTATTTGCAGAGGGGTCAGTAACAAAGCACTTCTACTTTTAAGTTGGTTTCCTCTACTTTTAGTACTTACTTAAGTAGATTTAATTTTCCACTACTTCAACTGTGTCATATTTTATGATTTACTTACTTTTCGCTATTTACAGTTCCTGAAGTAGAAGTATTGAGCAAGAAAGAGACTAAGTTGGGAAAACTTGGAAACTGTTTTCTCTGAGTACCAACAATGACTTGCAAAATTTAAAGGAAAGTTTACAATGTTCCTCGTACCTCACGCAAAATAGATATGGAGTGACAAGTATGTTGTCACGGACGTATCGACCAATATAATTTGGGTAGTGGGTTGCATGGATCCTTTTATACCGCATTGCCGTCTATGTGACATGTTTATCACAGTCAATATGGTTCAGAAAAAAAGTTGAGAACTATCGTATCTTAATCTGACCTCTAGCTATCTTATTGTAATCTATCATTCTAGTCGCACACGGTGTGTTCAAATATGGAAAAAGTTGTACTCAACTTTTAAGAGTTAGACCAGTGGTTCGCAACCTTTTTCGACTCATCGCCCCCTTTTCAAGCTCAATGCCGATCATCGCCCCCCAGATTTTGTGAACCGAAAAATCGGTATACAATCTGTAATCATAGGCATAGACTAAAAATAAAAATAAAAAGTCAACTTTTCGTCTCGTTGTCGAATTTTACACTTTTGCAACCAAATTTCCGTGGGTTGACTTAAAAAAAAGGTAATTTCTCCGACTTAACTCCAATATAGAGCCGTTTTAACGCGTCATCGCCCCCTTCGCTATTTTCGCCCCCCTGGGGGGCGATATCGCCCACGTTGGGAACTACTGAGTTAGACCGTTGAGCGTCAACCAACATTGAATCTGCCTGTACAAGATATGTGAAATACATTTCCTCCGTTTTTCTTAATTTTAGTTGTATATCCCTTTATGCTTGGTATTGATACAGAGAGATCTATTAATTAATCTGAGTTCTTTTGTCAGGAGCACATGCACGTGGAACTTTAAAACTAAGTACGCTGTTTCCTCTCGAAGTAAAATGAAATGTCAATGGCATATTGTCGATTTACCATCATTTTGGTTGACATACTATAATCATGAAAATCGTTAATGCAGTGTCAGATACAGCTCTGCAATTCTTTTCGCTTTAACTGCAGGCCTTATAATACAGTGGAGAGCACCATAACATGACATCATCTGAAATGGGGCGTTAAGAACCACTGTTCCAAAGCAAAACTAAACTATCATTTGCATCTCATGATGTAGTCGAATGTTATGTGTGGAAACTTTGTACAGTATGTAGGAGCACGAACCCAGCTCTCTGCACCGTCCACAGTGCTCAGTTTCCAGCTTTAGACCGTCCATGAGAGCTTATTTGTTACTGCTTCTCACTACTTACTTGAGTAGATTTTAGCATCTCTACTTGAAGTAGTTTTAGGGTGCTTTTAAATTGACTACTTCTACTTGAGTAGCTTTCTTGACTACTTTGACCACCTCCGACTATTTGTAAGCCCGCATGAAGTATTTTAAAAACTAACGCATGCTCTCAAATCTCTGGTGGCAAATCACTATCAACTTGTTTGTACAGCTTGTGGGAATATGGTTCGTCAACGAATGGAAAGCAATGGGGTGTCCGTCTGACATTGAATTTGTCGAGCTCGGTCCGGGTAAAGGAACTCTCGCCAACGACGTAGTGCGACTGTTTCAGCATTTCCGGCAAAAGGTATTCGGGCAGTCCAAACTGTCGTTTCGTTTTGTCGAAGTCAGCGAGACGCTGTCAAAACTGCAATACGACGTCTTGTGCGGAAAGAAACTCGAATGCGAAATGCCACAAGATTGCTATCAGGCCGGTTATTCCAAGATAGGACATTTTCCAATGTACTGGTATCGAGACCTGGAAAGCGTGCCGAACGACAAATTCACGTTTTTTCTTGCTCACGAGTTTTTCGATGCATTGCCTATTCACAAGTTTGTCAGAGGGAAGAACGGATGGCGAGAAATATACGTCGATGTGAAGTCTAGTTCGGAAAATGAATTACAATTTGTCTTACTACCCGAAGTGACCATGGCGTCAAAATTGATAAAGGTTAGAATATGTTTAAGAGCGTGAAAGCACTCAACGGTTACAATTATTTTTTTTGACCCAGAGTAACGAAACTAGAAATCATGTCGAGATATGCCCGATGGCTGGAAGCATTGTTTCAAATATTGCGAAGCGGATTGAGAATAACAATGGTGGTGCACTAATCATCGATTATGGCCATCTCGGAGAAAAGGAAGATACGTTACGTGTAAGCATAATTTTCGTGATTTCGTATATCATGGTGACACGGATTCTGCTTTTCCATCAGGGTTTCAAGGACCATCAACTGAACGACATTTTCGACAATATTGGGGAGGCCGACATTACTGCAGATGTGGATTTTCAGTTCATTTGCGACAGCGTAAAAGATAGTAGTGTTGAAACGACCGGGCCTATAATACAGCAAGAGTTTTTGAAGAATATGGGTATAGAGGTCAGATTAATGGTAGGTTGTTCTATTTTGAAGTCAAGGATTGTTATTGACATTTCCTAAATTGTTCCACTCAAGTATCCTATTGGGCTCAAATCACCAGTCNTCATTTTGTTTGCACAAGTAGATACTCACCTCAGCAGTCAACACTGCAATGTAAAACAACAAATTGTCAGTTTTCTTATGTGTTCTGCTACATTAGTACAGTCACTGGCCCAACGACCTGGCANAGATGGGGACAGCTTTCCTACTCACTTTTCTCTCCAGATGCTGTTACGTAACTGCAAGGACAAAGGGCAAGCACAAACGCTCATTGACAGTTACAAGATAATCATGGACGAAAAGCAGATGGGTGAAAGATTCAAGGTTTTGGCTCTTACTGGTAAGCGAGAATCCAGTGAAGAACCGGTAACAGGATTTTATGACAGCTGATATTCCTGAACAGTTTGACAATAAACTATACTTATATTTCGTGTATAGTTGGCTTCCTTCTGTGTAAGTGCTACATCAAGCAAGCTGCATCGCTATAGTCTCAATACAATAGTTCAGGGCTCGGCAACCGTTTGTAATATTTTTTTTAATGTGAAATTATTACCAACTGGCGTGCCAAACATTTTAAATTTTGTCATAATTAATGTTTCAAGCAAGGAATCTCGGTTACGCCGATGGTTCGTAAAGTATTGCTTGCAAACGTACCAGACGAAACTAAAAAAATACCTCCTTTCGTGTGACGAGCACGATTCCAAATTCGCATTTCGACACGGGGCTCATTGTTTGCCTTGGAGGGTTTCATTTGATGCGTGCAGCTCAAGCTGTTCATTTCGGCGCTTGGACAGGGAACATGTCAATGTCGAATGTTTTGGCCAACATGCGACGGTACCTTCATTTCATGGTATTATCACCGCCAATCATTTTGGCACCGCACACACTGCCCGAAACATTGCGTCTCCTATAGCGTGAAAATGCCAAGTGTCGGTTAATATAATAGTCCCACAGGCAGCCACAGTGCACGCTCCTAGACTAAAGCATCCAAACGGTTTCATACGATAGAAGTTGCAGTTCTTTCATATTTGCTAATGTGTTCCTTATAGGCTACATATATATTTATGGGGGGTTCCCGCATTATATATCAATAAATCGGGTTCCAATAAATCGCGCGATGCGCAGAAAAGACTGTTACAAGCAGGGCTTTGGAGCCGGAGCAGTGCATTTTCACCAGAGCTGGAGCCGGAGCTCTACATAAAATTCATCCGGAGCTGGAGACAGTTATTTGAGGAGTAGCTCCGGCTCCGACGTATTTCATAAGATGCTATTATATACGCAACAACCACATCTGCTGATTTATCATAATTGAACAGCAGGCCTGAAATTTAATGTTGTGCGCAGCAATGGCATAGAGTAAAGTGTGTTCTAGTGCAACTATGATGTTATCGACAATTGACAACTATTCATTATGACGTCACAAGCCGGCACGGCGGCACCTATGTCTTCGTTGCTACATCGGATGTTACTGACGGCTGACAGACTCTAGATTACTATAGATAACTAACCTATGGGTAGATTAGTAATCTATATAGACCAGGAATGGCCAACCTTTTCGGCTAAAGGAGCACATGCAATTGACGAACGAGTGCGCGGTTCACTAGCCGCGCCAAGCGGGTAAAATTTTCAAAGTTTACGATTAAACTAGGTCAATAATATTATTACTTAAGTAGCCTATATTAGTAAGGGCAATTTATGAAATACTTCACAAATCTGTGAACTATATTGTTACCAAACAATTTCTTCACCAATATGTCTGTCAAGGTCTCTTATAACATATGTTAAAATGTTAGAGTTCAACTCTTGTGGGAAACCAAGAAAAAAAGCTGTTAAATTTGACAAATTTGAAAAAATAAAAAAAATTAAAAATTAAAAAAAAATCTTTATCGGCTATAGGGACTATAAGGATGGGTTTAATAATGGTTTTTCATGATTCTCAATTGATTGGTAAAATTTACATTTTACTACAGACTGTTTTGTAGAAATATATGTAGGCTAAAAGTAATAGCACTGATGGCATAGTTATACCGTCATAAGTACACTGTTCACTGTTCAGTAATTCGACACCGAACGATTCAAAAAATTCTGTTTACCGTAATACTGGATAAAACACACATATATAGGCTTAAAACCTGTACAGTAATTCCTCAAATACCGTACTGAGCCATGCAGCAAGATGTAAGATGGACGCAATTGTACCGAAGTAAAATAGCGAATATGAACCGAGCACGGCCTTGTGTGAGTTCATTATCGATTGTTATTGAGTGCATTGTCGCTGTTTTACCATAATTTCTGATCTTTGGCTCATGGATCAGCTTGTATCAACCTCTCATCTATCCAGGTATAGCTCACTATGAGCAACGGTTTGGGTTATTAAAGCCAGCCCGAGTTTCAACATTCTAACTGGAATGGCTGGATGAAGAGAATCAATGCTAATGATGCAAAACAGCGCACACATATCGAGTTCCTTCCAGCTATTGAAGGAGACCCTGATTACCTCAAAACCTTCTTCACCACTCTTAAAGAGTGCATACAGCGCGCTGGGGTCGCTATAGTGACCGTCGATCTTCCGATTCGGCTGAAGGCTATATATATATATATAATGAAGTAGACAAAATTACCAGTCATTCGAAGGTTGGGTGGTTTTCACGTATTGAAATATCATCTTGGACATGGAACATGGAATATTCTCGGCTACTACTATATGTGATCCAGTTGATCTATGCTGGAAGCACAACAACCAGCCATATCATGGATGGAGGATGTTTTGACTAGGCAATCCGCGCTCACCTCCTCATCGATGCAGATTTCAATCAACATACCATGGAAATTGCCTTAAGCATGGTGACATGAAGTCATTCATGGAAAAGGTGGCTGATGGGGAATGGGAACCAGACACTGTCACCCAGTAGTGCGAGTATTTGAGCGAATGTTTGAAGTAACGTTTAATCGATTCGCAAAAAGAGGAAGAAAACCTGCACTCTTGGTAGAGTACCACTACATGGTAGATAATATGCCTAAGGTTTTTATCATACCATAATTGGAATCTGTCCTGCATTGTTACCAAGATGCTTCACACCTGCAGGCCAACATCATTGGTTTTCAAGCTCTTTTTGACACGCCCTTTGATGATAGTAAAAAATTTTGCCCCCCTCTTATCNTCATATCGAAAAATATGAAAAAGAGCAACCAGTATGTTTGCAATCCTAACGCATTGTTGGGTGGCACGGCTGTTGAGTGTTGAGACACTTTTCAAATATGAAGTTCTAGTTTAATACTTTAAATAATTTATTTTCATGGTGTTTGTCGACTACTATGATCATTTACACCGGGCCGATATTCTTCATTTTTATTCCGGAACTGTCGACGACCCACTTTTAGTCTTTTTTGTAAGAGGAGGAGGATATAGATAAACCTCCAACACTTACGTATAGGAATTCTGAAGATGACCTCGGTCCGACTCGAACCCGCAACCCATTGGTGTTGCTGCCGCGGATTATACCACTGCGCTATCTCGCCATTAAATAATTTATTACACTTTACCATGTGCTTGTGCAATGATAACATGTATCACATAGATATCTTAGCGATTTTGGTGCCTAAACACGTCTATTACATTGAGCTTAGCTCGAACGTACCTGACCACAACCTAAATCAAAAACCAATGCCAACTACACGTAGGCCTACTTACCAGTTACACTTCATTCAGGGACATCTTCTTATTAGTGCAAGGTTAGGTATCACTCAAAATCTAGCATCAGTGTGTTGATAGTAGGGTGGAATTATGACATTTCAAATCGAAATATAGGCCTAATTGGGATTATTGCCATTGTTGAAACGTGGAAGTTTCCGCACAAATTAAACNCATTCGAGTTTGAGAAAATCAGGCGNCTTCGTGCCTCGCCTCAAATACTTTCACGACCCCTACCCCCAGTTTGAGAACCACTGCATTAGAACTTCTGCTGAACACGTGAACCACGTTGGTGAACCGAACAGAGGAATAATGAGGGAGCAGCTGAAGTTAGGATGGCTATTCAGATCAACCTGGATGTAGAGTCAGTGACGTCGACCATGGTTTTCATGTCACAGGTGAAAGCCCTGTCATCGCAAAGGAAATGTCTTAAGGTTTACGAGTAAAACAGNCACATTGACACATTGAAGTTGTTCTACCGACTGATCATTTTCACCCAGCGGGATTTGGATGTTGCGACAAGCTTACAGTATGAGTTCACTCCTTTCCCGCTGCCCCTGTTTAGCAACAAAGATCAGAAGATGAACAAGGCCACCAATGCACAATTTTCGAATACAACCCTGTAGGCCTTATCTGACCCACTTGACTTGACTAACCATACCATGCTGTACCCTTATAATTGATGGTGGAGGGCTTCTGTACATGATGAAGTGGGAACAACGTCAGACATGACAGGGTATTGCCAACAANTACCCAAGCTACGTGCAGTATCGGGGCCGTTGCTTTCATAATGTCATTGTGGTCTTTGATAGTTACAACAGTTAACCAAAGATACAACATGTACTCAAGGAAGACAGCGGCATGTGTGATCAAACAAGAGACACTATACCTGTAACGGAGGGTGCAGTTGCACAACGTTCACTCCGCCAGTAGGCCTACCTGCAGACCCGCGATTGGATTATTTTACAGAACATGTCTCCGAATCCCACCGATTACGGATGGACAATAGACATGCATGATCATGGATATGAGCCAGTTCCAACACTGGAACCGTTGGCTCCTGATGAGCGATTGCAGTTCACAAACTGTAGTTGTCATAAAGATTGCAACGACCGAATGTACAGCTTCAAGAAGAATAAGATCGCATGCCTTTTTTACTATGGAGTATGTAAAAGCCTTATAATGCAAAAAATTGCAGTTACGATGATGTTTAGTCCGATNAAGGCTTATAGGCTTTGCCTGTTGAAATGTCTGATATTGTGCCTGAGAAATAAGCTACCTCTTCAGTGAACATATCTATGCGAAATAAAGGCTATTTTGCGCATGAATATAGAAATGGGTGTGGCGTGTTTCACAAAGCAGAGCCTGTAGTGAAATGTAAGTGATAACAATCAATTGAGAAGCATGGAAACCCATTGTTAAACCCGTCCCAAGTTACTTGCAGGCGATAAAGATTTTTTTAATTTTTTTTTTNAATATTTTTTAATTCGTCAGATTTAACAGCTTTTTNGGGGATTTCCCACAGGAGTTGAACTTCAACATTTTAACACATGTTACTACACACCTTAACAAACATATTGGCGAAGAAATTGATTGGTAACAATATGGTTCACAGATTTTCATAAGTTTCCCTTACTTTTTGCGGGTCTACTCTACTGTATACCGCCCGCTAGGCTCAGTTTGCAAGGACACGACTATTCGGCGTCTGGTCACATCGATATCGAAGGTGTACGATATTATGCGACAATCATTTTGTGCCTACATTTCACCGTCGATGGTCCAAAAATTTCACTACTATTTTAGTTTATTGTAATGTACGACGATTTACTGAAAATGTGACTGGAGCCCGGATCTGCGACTTCGTCCGAAATGATATTTTAGTCATCAACATCCCAAGTGTCGCAGCCAGACTTGTAATTTTTGGTTGGCATTGCAAGTTCACAATCTGAGCAATTCATTTTCGATAATATAATAGGAAATTACCCCGCGGGCCACGTAAAACCCTCTCTCGGGTCACATTTGGCCCGCGGGTTCGCCACCCTTGATATAGACACTTAGACAGCCCCATTCGATAATTTCAGAGCCGGAGCCGGAGCAGTGGTAATAATGCGGCTCCGGAGCTGGAGCTAATGTATGATAAAAGAATGCTCCGGAGCCGGAGCAGTTTAAATTTACGGCTGCTCCAAAGCCCTGGTTACAAGATAAACAAAATTCTACGAGATTTCTACATTTTAAAAGCTTCTCCTTTACTTTTTGCGAAAACATGGTTTCAATATCTAGTTTGCGTCAAATCATTTAGCGTGCCATGAAAAATCATCTTGCGGGATATCTGTTCCGGCAGTTGCCGACCCCCGCAATAGTTCTCCGACTTCACAGCCTTCCTTCTTGAAGGCATGCAATGCGAGCTCGTCAACTGGATTGCCATACCATTAATTCGCCTGTCACGCACACCTATGCACAATAGAAGATATGGTGTAGGCTTGATTGTATTTACAGCAAAACAAACATTTCAGTTCACAAAAGCGTGCAGTGCCACAATAGCAGATTATAAACGAATTCAGAAAAATTACAAATAATGAGATCCAACACTAGCTTAGCACCATACCGTATACATTTAGAGATATCTGTACAAGAACTACAGATAACTACAAGCTACTTTCGGGACTTCAAAAAAGCCCTATATGAACTGAGTAAACTCGCTTGACATCTACAAAATTACGAATAAATTTTCAAAACACTAACAGTACCTGGTTGAGTCGAGTATATGTGGTCATATGAAATAATCGGACATATCATCAGTAGGCTATTCAATCTTCGTAGATACACATTCAGAAACGACACTTGCATCATCAACATATGAAAATATCTTTTACACGACACAGGTCCCAATAGCAAAGTCACATTCTTCTCAGTTATGACAAAATAAATTTGTTGCACTGTTTATAGCATGCACCAACTTGCAACCTAGCAAGAATAGGCGAGGTTTCATATGCTAACTGAGAATTTTGTACATATGTGCAACATAAATATTTCGTGCTCTGAACAAATTGTCAAAATCAGCCGATAGCCAAGTAAGGTAAATAAAATTTAATGCTAGTACCGGTATAAGTAAAAGTACAAAATATTGACAGATTGAAAAAATGATGCTAGATCGGGCACAATGTAAGTCGCCGGTACACAATAGTTTACGCAGCTACGCTTAGTACCGCCTTCAACGCCAGCACGAGACACACCACCATCGTACCGAATGCATGGATTGGATAGAGATCACTTCAAGATGTTGATGAGTAGTAGTAGTACACAGCACAGCTTACAGAAAAGCCCGCTTTCCCTGTACAAAGTCCAGGTGCGCTCGGAAACTTGTAATCCTTTTCAGAGACATGATTGCATAAATTAGTATTTCCTATAGCCGTTCATGCGCAGTTACACTAGACGATTTGCCCGTGCGATCGGATCTCGGCGTACTCCACCGGTTCCTGATATGGGGGTCGCGCCCTCGGTTTGGAAGCTGTGTTCAGAAAGACATGATGAGAATAATCACCCGATGGAAGAAAATATAATGCTTACGGTTATAGGAATGGTCGAGGCTAGCATACTGCAGATTGTCAGTGTATGGCGGAAGCTGTTCGTCCATCGGAGGTTCCTGAAAGATGTATGAGAATGTAGGGAAACATAATGAATTTGCCTGGATCTTGTAATCTATACTGTCACGTTGACAGAGCTGATTTTTAACAAAAAATGTACATGGTAAGGATTCTGTCACAGGCACGGGCGTGACAAGCAGGAGAAATGTGCCACTGTAACTGTCAGCATGACTCAAGTCAAGTCTTTCCGAAGACTTAATTTCACTCGAGTCACTACGCTAAAATGACTCGACTTCGAGTCAGTTCAAGTCGTTGGATATTCTACCTCGCAAACCTGTCACAAGTACTGAAAAGTGACTCGCTTCCAGCCATCGGGCATATCTCAACACAAATTCTAGTTCCGTTACTCGGGGATAAAAAAACTAAATTCGAACCTTCGAGTGTGTCATTTTACAATTTATTTACACAATATTGACGCATTCTTTTGTTCTTTGAGGCCTGCACTTGCGTGTTCGCCTGCAGTGAAACTTATCTTCATAAATTTCGAATTGGTTTTAGCGTCACGCAAAAATAGTTCTGTGGGGCATAGGAACATTCCGGGTATCTTCAAAGATTTCTAATATTTTTATCGGGTCTGCGCCCTTAAACTTCCATTGTACTTAGCATGGAGCCTGTGAGCAGCATTCTCAGCAACTTACACAAATCAACTAGAGTCATATTGTTGTTTTGTTTAGCAGTATGACTGATGCAGACTCAATCAGGTGGCTTCACGCAAATGAGCGCTAACACCCCTCTCATTTTTCTGTTTAAAATCTATCAACTCACATCATATCTTGGCTGTGTCTGATAGCCCGGGTACCGATTTTCAGGTCTGTCGTAAAATCGGTCATCCACGTCCTCCTCATGACCCTGCATTAGGCGTCCTTCCTCGTCATAATCGTCCTGTAGCGAGCAAGTAAAATTTGTTTATCACAAGCACGACGAGCTATTTACAAAAGAACTGATACTGCAAAGCTGCAATCATATAATATTACCTCGTAATATCCAGTCGGCGGAACCTCGTAATGGGGATCAGCTGCTGCTGGAGGAGGCTGGGGTTGATTTCGGTTTTGACTGCGACGATGAGGTGATGTACTCGGTCTTTTTCGTCGGTGCTGTGAGCACACGTACAGAATTTATATGAATGCCGGAAAAGAGCTAAACGATGTGGGAACGAGTCAGGGGGCTTCTGAGATTCTTGTCGACAAGTTTAAATTGTTGCGAGACAGAGAACATCAAAAATTTCTTGGGCTAAAGGTCATGTTTGAAAATAGTTGCGTTTTTAACAAAATATTAGCGTCCAAAGTTAGTTAGTGTTACAAACAGCCAGATTGTTATCAAACCAGTTACTCAGGTCCACTATTTTGTAACCATCCTATTTCACACCAAAATTTGATTATTAAAAATATCAGTTAACTTTAACCAAGTTTAAATGTTTTTATTTGGAAACGGGGCATGTTATTTGGAACTTCAAAAGACTGTATTGGGGAATTTTAGCTATTAACTCAACAGCATTTGACGTAACATGCTGCAAACTAAAAATTAATGGTCAACATTGCACAGTGATTTGCCATATTTTAGACAACTGAAGTCTGGCATTTTCATGCTGAAATTCATATGATATATAATATAATACATGAATAAATGACTGGTTTAATTACAGCAGTTTTATATTTAGTCGTTATTTTATCGAAATGCATGTAGTTGACGACACACAGATGCTCGTTCCACGAATATCATGACTGTGACAGAAGTCACAGGTGTCAGTGACTGCTTCAGTAAGATAAACTGATTGCTGTATTTCTGAAATGACACGAGGTGCTTAAAAAATAAAATGAACTTAGGGTGCGTGAAAAAATAATAACAGAACCAAATGCAAGGAATACAGGCGCAACACCACAACGTGACCTTTTGAATACCGAAAGAAAACATCTGCATGCAAGCGAATCAGGAATTCAAACAAATGTAAAATGAAGTTATGGAAATAATTTGACAAGACAAAAAAGTTCAACGGGATGCCAGTCACACAATGTAACACCTACTTCTGCGAATGAATTTCTCCAATAGGGCTGTAAAGCGACATGAAAATAGTTTATTACTTCACCCGTGTCAAAAGGTCTGAATGAAAGCTTTCAAATAAATCAATAGCTTGCGATAGTTCACAATACATTTGTCGTTCTAAAGGACACAGATTAATGCACTGCACCATAAATTATTCAACAGCACATTTCGAAAATATGTTAAAAATATCCATATAGAGAATCAGTCATGGAAGTTCGAGCGCTTAATCTCTCCTATAACAGATGACATAATCAAGAGATAAATACCTTTCCGCTTTATCAGTAACCGACTAAGCCTATGTGGTAAGTGCAGGCCAAGAGGCCATCGACTGAAATTGATTTCTCTGCGCAGCTAATATATGCGAGAGCCTGACAATCATTCCAAATTCAGTGAATAAATACTTTGGAATAGCACCGAAGTCAATTTTGGTCATGGAACAAAGTCAATTAGAAAACATAAGTAGTGACTCACTTTTCACTCAGATATATTTAAGCTTAATTTGTTGTGCGTAACTGCAAAAGGGTGCCAATTACGAGTTTATGTTAAGCGGAAGCGAATTCGACAGCTATTACAGATCTCATATCTACCCATTTTACTGACAACTATGAACATGTCCAAATAAGTGAGAAATATTCAATAGGTCTTGAATTATAATAAAAATCACAGTTACAGTGAGCCAGTGATGTATCTTCAGAATAATGTAGCCCCACTCATGTCTCAATGACTCATGTCCACTGTGTCAAAATTACTATTCAAAGGAGCGTCACCTATGAGAATTGGCAGGTCCATCCACGCGGAACAAAACAACAGTCAAAATAATCATTTTTCAACAGTCAGCAGCTTTTGCTCACAATACTACAGCAGAAAAACACCCCATCTGTTACCAGTCTAACCTCGACAACAAAACAACCAACCACACAAAGAAATTTGTGTATTTTTCTGAAAGAAATACGCGATATTCCCTACTAACTCTGAAGCCATGTCACTTGAAAATATTTCCACAGTCCATTCAAAACAATTTACCTTTACCAGATTCAACTGAATGAATATTACCTGGCGCTCGAGATTACCAGGCCGCAAGATTCAACCTATACACAGCGACACAGGCCACTTTATTTTCACCTCTTGTCCTTATATGTTGTGTTATTTTCTGTTGCTGTTCATTTAGAGAGCACTGTACATGCCTGTTATTTACATGTTCTACGTGGTGGTGGGTGTCTGATTTCAAAGACTTCTCCAAGTTGTTTCGGCTCCTTCCCATCTTTTCATTGTACCGCAATATCTCGTGGTGTTTCGAATTGATGAAAATTATTAAAATGCTGATAATGTTACAATTAAGACACAGCATAGCAGCACTGACAACTTCTAAATGCACTCTTACCGCACAGCATAAAGTATCCTAGGAATCTATATTCTATTCCAAACTTATCACCACACAGTATGCTCAATTAATACATGGAATTGCCGAATTGGGGATCAGTTTCAACTTATCCATGGAGCATCGCGGCGAGCCCACATTAATAATGCACAAGACATCAACTCTCGCGAGGAACCGAGCATAATTGAAAGTAATAGAAGCACCAAACACTATCGGGCAATTGCGCAGGCATGTCTGCCAAGAATCGCGAAGTATAAAAATGCAAAACGTTGTAAAATTCAGCAAATCGATAAAATTGTTTTGACAGACTTGTTCTGCAGTACTTGCTCGGCCGAGCCTAATCCTATGCGNTGACAATTCAATCAGAACAGTCGCTCCGTATATTTTATAAAGGACGACAAAATATCTTCACATTTACCACGGACAAGCGGGAAACTAAATTACTGCAACGCTACCAACACAATGAAGAAAGATTACCATTCTAAATAAACCATGTTACAAGTCGCCAGAAAATACATAACTATACTACCTACGAAAGAAACAATCCCTCTACAACTCAGTGTTTCCTACGAAATCACGAAATCTTTCAGAAGTATAGCTACTTGACTTACAAAAACATCAATTTTTAAAAAGCTGTTTTTACAAAAGAAATTGAACGAGTTTTGGCTGTCTGCTTCAAAATCCTATTTCATGATCTATGCAAAAACAATCAAAATTATGACTATGACTATGCGAATATGGCTATTCTTTTTTGACCGAAATTGTACCCTGTAAACGAGAGACATTGCTTGGAATTGATGACAAAATGCGGGTTGTTTGTCAAAAAATGCAACCTCGTTTCTGTTGCATATGTTCTGTTCGTATAAACAACTACACCCATATTTTATAAAGCAGCCTTTCTCGGCCTAAATGTGCAGCGACGATTCTGTAATTTTTCTAGTGTGTCACAAGCTGAAAAGGTTTGCGAATCACTGCTATACAGTCTACCTAAATATAACATCACTCAACCGTTAAAACATACTTGAAAGTTGACGGAATTTTTACTGATGATCCCAGTGGTAGGCTCGCCGTCGACCGAGTTAGCCGAGTCCTGAAATTCCACGTCATGGCCTTCTGTGGATTCACCGACATAGGAGTGACTCGAGACGCTCTGTTCATCATCATCGTCATCGTCTGGAGGAGGCCGGTTAGGTTCGGGCGGAGCGTTCTTGTTCAGACTCGTGTTGGCATGCTGGATAATGGGCCGACCGGACGACCGAGACCAGCTGTGCAAAATGACGATAGAATAACACAGTGAATAGAGTCGGCCATTAACAAAACAGTGTGACAGTATCGGAATCGATTAGTTATTACCGAGGTGGTCAGCCACAAAGTACCTCATAACCTCAAGTTCATTAGAATAGCCCACTCCAGTAGATTTTGACTACTTCTACCTCAGTCTCTAGGCAAAACTAAGTCTAGAATCACCTAAACTTCAGTACCAGCGTTGCCTACTTTGACTACCTCTGGTTATTACAGCAAAGATATCAAGGACCCCCTTGATCGCACGTATACGGACAGACATGACTACCGCAGCACATAAGGCAAAGTTACTTGTCT
The DNA here is from genome assembly GCA_000444245.1 of Botryllus schlosseri. Taxonomy (NCBI): domain Eukaryota; kingdom Metazoa; phylum Chordata; class Ascidiacea; order Stolidobranchia; family Styelidae; genus Botryllus; species Botryllus schlosseri. Next base: position 16,957 of record ATSW01004810.1, read on the forward strand.
TGACACAAAATTACAGTGTCCTTGCAACTGTAAGTCAACAGATACGAGAGCAGTTTGGTTGTTCAAAAATAACTTTTTTTCCAGATTCTGGACATTTGCTGATCAAACTGTCAGGTTGCCCTAAAATGCTGCACACCAAATTTGGTTCAATTCTAACCTAAGCGACCGCAGAGCCAATTCAAAGTTTTTAATTTATCATGAAAAATTGAAAAAATAATTTTTCAGAATTTTCTGTCGACCCCGTGAAATTGTTGAGTTCCCTTCAAAAACGATGCAAAACAAATTTGACTCAATTCCAACCCGCAGAAGCGGGGTATTTGAGTTTTTCATTTACAATTCTGGGATTATCCACCATCAATGCTATATTTGCAATTCCAGAACGTTTAACTGCTATAACAGCCCTAACGAGTAGTGAGTATGCTAAACGACTAGACATTGATTGATTACAAGAAACTAGGCACATTTTGTTTTATTACTCATTACTTGAATTTGAAATACCGCTGCATGTGGCCTACAAATCCTTCTGAAAAAAGGTTAACTCACCTATCGTCTTCAGTTTGCTTGACGACAGTCTTTTTCGGATAAGGCCCGGTGTCTGTTTCTCTCATTTTACGGACGCAAAACCAATAAAAGAGAGCCGCGACAACCGCGATCAACACAATACATCCGATTACAATCCCTATGATCATTCCAGTATTGGCGGTGCTAAGAACTGAAACGAGACGCGCCATTACAAATCCAAGTCAAAACCACCGCAAAGTATGGATCTGCACCTTCGACATAATGAATCGCCTCGGTCGTTGTTATGTTCCGACTCGTATCCGGTTCGATACCGTTAGACGCGTGGCATATGTACGTGTCGTTGTGATGAGCGGAGCTGTCCGGGGATATGATCCGTATCACGCTTTCGCCTTCGGTCTCTGTCGGCGCGGGATTCCCGGCCGGCATGGTCCATGAA
>ATSW01004813.1:0-15986 GCA_000444245.1 Botryllus schlosseri
TAGTCAGAAAAATCGCCCTATTTATCACCAATCATATCGTGAGTCGGTGTGTGACGTATGTCTTCACCTCCGACGAACCTCTGAGACTGTTCAGTGTTCAGTGAACCCCGGTTAAGAATCACTGATATATGCTGTATTTAGCGGTCCTAATAAGATAAAGCGACGTTACCATAGCGAAATACGAAAACATGATCGCCTTTCAGTGCTCTCTCCGATTTCATTTATAAAATAAGAACACGTCTCTGAATTCGAAAGCTGTTCATTCCAGTACGGAGCTTAAATGACTAGTAAACAACTTTATATTATAGCATGTATAGAAATGTTTTGGATTCCCAGACAACATTCGTGTGGATCGAGTTAAATTTCCGAGGCCCTTCCATGAATTACAAGTTAACTTTCCATGTTATTGATAGTAGCGTTCATGAGTTCACCCAATTTGGCCTGATACAAATCGCAGAGATTGGCGGTCGCTTCCAGAAAACCCGCCACATCGTTCCATTGCTGAACATATCTTTCCATGAACGCGATCCTCTTGATTGGATTGTGTATATAGCTGTGGAGGTGTGTAGCGATATCTGCGCCCTTCGCTTGAAATTGAGGAAATTTCCCTTCCATTCGTACGATGTTCGTGCGCATCTGCATCAGCCTTTCTTCCAGCTCATCGAGATCTTCCACACGCGGGCCACCGGGGTTCACCCCTGTCAGATTTGTGACGCCCGATAGAAGAAATATCACGAATATTCTTAGCATACGAACTCGTGTCATATTATAAATGCCTATGGAATAAGCCGGCAAGTTCTGCCATCAGAGAAAAACAAATTATACTATTACTATCGTAGCAAATTCTCGTTGACGTTACGATCATCATGCAGGTGCAAAAGATCAAACCAAAATAGAAACGATATCTTTCTGTAACATACAGGGCTATATACGAAGAGACAGAGATTTAGTGTTTCGTCCAACCGAAATGAAAATCACATTTGGCGGATGAAATAATAATAAATAGTCACTTAACGGTGTAGTACAGAGCGAGATCGATATATACGACTCTGAGTAGACCCATTATGGGCGTAAAAGAAAAATTTGGCACCATGAAGCAGCGATGGTCTGAATTGCACCCTATTAAGATGGAGATCTGTATATACACACACATATATTATGTCCGAGTATTTACATTGTGTCATGTTTGCAGTTCGTGCTTGCTAGCGTACCGTCATATTCACATCACAATCCTCTCATATTTTCAAGGGAATAATATATTTTTCAAAACGTAAATCTAGAGAGACGGCTATATACAGACAAATTATACATCGATTTTACGTTTTTTTTACGCACGGGATTCATGAATCAGATATCATGACGTAAATATTGCTCCAACTGATGAGCATAAAAATTCCATATGAAATAGGTAGGCCCACATCCGACGACATCAAACTCCAATGTACTGGCAGCATCAATAATAGGGATATTCAATGTGTTTCCAAGTAATAGGCAAGTAGGCATTATTTGACGAGACATTGCAGAATGACATCCGACATCCACCGTGAAAATGTGATTTACTATAAGTTAACATTCAGACCTCGCATAAAAAAATACATTTGAATAAAATTGTTGTTGTACTTGCTTTCGACGCGGGCCGCACAAAATGTTCCCGCGGACCGCGCGTTTGAGACCCCTGGCCTACATCAATGGACCTTTGTGAGTTTGTGACGTGTTAATTAGGGATACCATATTTCGGAATCAGAAAAGGAGGAGAATTTTATCAAACCATAAACGTTAGTTTACCGAAATGGAAAACAGCAGATTTTGAAATATTTACTGGAAATCTCGTAGCGTTGACTAAATCAAATAAAAAATAATGGTCACCACTCTGACTCGACTCCCGAATGACCCGCTCGGATAGGGTTACCATACGTCCTCTTAAGAGGATTTGTCCTCTTTTTTGACTTTTTTGAAAGTGTCCTCGGAGGACGCCCATTTGTCCTCTTTTTTTGAGATTTTGTCCTCTTTTTTGAAAATTTAGGTCACATTATAGCAAAATGCGAGTGATATGCCGTAAATTAGCGCACAAGTGGCGCTGGGTATTTCGGAGTGGAAAACGGTGATTTGAGCGCTGAGCGAAAAGTTGACCTTTTTTTTAGTCAATCGATCACGAAGTGGGAAAAATTCACCGATTTTTGAGAATTCATCTCCGGTTTTGCAAGTCTCAAATTTCTGAAAAAGTATCCTCTTTTTAGATTTCAAAAACATGGTAAGCCTACGCTTGAACGTCCACATTAAATATGTCACGTCATTTATGGCGATTTTCAATTGACCCTGTCCATTTCCTTATCGATCATTCTTATCTAATACCGAATACTGTGCTGTGCATGCATATTTTCTTTAGCACCATCACTGCTGTGTGTTATCTATTTTGGTTGGATGAAAATAAAGACTCTCTCTCTCTCTCTCTCATTAGCCTTGGTGTTACAGCTGTAAATAAGGACTAATTTCTAAAAAGGATTACATTTCGGCGTCCTCGGAGAACATTTTCGATTTCCTGAAAAAGAAGGACACGGTAACCCTATTGTTAATTGTCTGTCGCATAGTGTGGGAATGACATGTCGTTCATTTGGAACTTTAATTAAAATGAATCTACAAGAGTCAAGAAATCCGTCAGTCATTTCAAAATAGTTGCCGCTCATGCCACCAAAAATTTTATAGAGTATTTGCGCTGTGCAATGCGCATCACGACAGAAAGCACTTAGCAACGTCCGTGGTGTCCTCATTGCAATCTGCAGATGCTTCTAGGAGTTTGTTGAATCCACTTGTTAGCCACCCACTTGTCTCCCAACACTACCGGACAAGCGCCGTGTTTCGATCGGAGGTCAACGGTTTCGGAGTCCGACAGAAAATTATACCAGAAAATAGCCGAGCCTTTTTCTGGTTTCACCGCTACTCCAAGATCAACAAATGCAGTAGACCCGCCGATGGCAACATCGGACAGATATAACATGAATGTAGCCTCCCTGTCTCCATACTTTTGGTGTATACGGTGTGACGAAGCATCGAGGTGCGTGTAATAATGCCCTCCAATGCCATAGTTTGCAATTTGCAGGTTCTCACTCGATTGTCGGACCACTGTTCCTGTGGCGGCTTCAATTAATCCTTCGAGACTTCTCACCATAGTCTCATTCCAATCTTTAACCCAACAATTATGAGCCACTCTGTAATCATTGATGTCAAAATGTTTCTTTCTCTCGCCAGTAGTCGTAGCCCGTTTCAATCTGGGCAGGCACTTGTTTTTCAGAAATGTGATTTGTTGATCGCTTATGACGTCGTGAAATAGCGTCACCGATGGATTTATTGAAATTTGCTCGACACGTACAGGGCCCAAGATAAGCCTTGGATGGCGGCGATTATCCCACAAGGCGCATTTTAACCCTGCGTTAGACCAGTTTTCGATGTAAGTACCGTTCAGTGACGACTCGCAAAGTCTTTCGTACTTATCATTGTCGACACGAGACTTCTTGAGTTCTTCCACATCATCAGTATAGTAGGTCGCATCAGTATCGTTTACCCGATTCATAGCTTCCTCGCACCATTCGAGGCACTGACTCCATGTGTAACTTTGGCATGCCGCCTCAGCCATGCCGTAGCAGGCATACGGTGACATTGGCGCACCGACGCGGTCGCCGAATATGTATCCTCCAGCAAGATCGTGAGCTTTCAGGCCGTGAGAGTGTGATGCATCGAGTAATGCTCGCAACACGACCCTCATATCGTCCTGCTTTGGAAAAGACTGTATGTCTCCAAGGTATTCACCGACTACGTCGTTGGAAAAGGGTATCGATGCATTGAAAAGCTGTCCGATTTTTTCATCTAACTGGGCTTTGTGAGTGATGAGTAATTCGCGGTCCTCCGGGCTTCTTTTGACAAGCTCGCGGTAGCTTTGAACACTCTCCTTTATCGCGTTAACACGTGCTAACACCGCGTTTATTGCTACTTTTCCCTCGTTTAACCGTCTCTCCAAATCATGGACCATGTTTCCATCCTGTCCAGTCAGGTTTCTCAGTTCCCATATCGTGCTACGCCACGAATACGATGTGCTTTGAGACATTAAAGAAGTGCAGCAACCGCTAATAAAGAGTAGGATTCGCAGCGATGCTTGCATGGTATACTAATTATAATTACACCACACCTTGATTGAAATCTTAAATCATCAATACTGTTCGCGCGACCGTCGTATACTCCCGTCAATCGGTCACAATTACAATTTTCTCTCTCCGCATGAACGTTGATTCAGCATTATCGCGATATCATATTTCATGTGAATTCAATTAAGAAATTGATTATTATCTCCAAATATCTACGGCTAATTCCGGCCTTGGATACCTTTGCCATTTCATATTATTTTATTGATATTACTACTAGTATATGGTAAAGAAATTGAAGCGTCTAATGTATTTCATGACTGATGAAATGCACTGCACACAATATATCTTCCTCTCCCTTTAGCGACTGGTCACGACTCATGAAACCATTCCGCTGACTGAAAAAGCTTTCTCTACCAAAGTCATTCACAAATGAATATGCAAAGCGAAGGTGGACGCAAACATTTCAGTAGCAAATTTAGTTACAATGCCTGCACAGAGCACTGCTGGTGTAGTGGTATCATGCAAGATTCCCATTCTTGCGACCCGGGTTCGATTCCCGGGCAGTGCACCTTTTAGCGCCCAGTAAATTTTCCAATATGAAGTTCAAAATTATCCCAAGCCAAATCTCTAACTGTCCGTACTAAATTAAGCAGCATTCCGAATTTTATTACTTGTTTCCATATACCTCCAGTCCTCCACATTCCAGCCTATATGCGCGCGCTCAACATTTGGCCACAATGCACCCGCGCTATGGATAGCGAATGGATTAAATATGTTTCGTGGAAATGCAGAAGCCTTGAATTAGATGCACATCATATTTAATTGCATTATCTGTTGTTGTATTGTTGAATTCCTCGAATATATTTCAAAATCAATCGTTTGAATAGGATAGCATTGTCACGCAGCAGATTGTAATACGACATAGGCGTGAATTCTATGGCTTTACCATCTCAAGATGGTTCCGCACGCGCTACACATGAACTCACGACTATACCATACGGATATATGCTTCATATTGGATGGTTTATTATGGATATATCTGAATTCCCAATGTCTAGTATCGATACTATGTTCTGTACATTACGGTACATGTTGGAATATATTGATGTACGTAGAATGCACTTGCACACATTCATTATACAGTAAGCCTACATGTAACTCTGACTGTCAGTAATAGTAGTTCAATCGCAAACTCACAAATAGTGAGATATGTACCGCATGTAATAAATGTGTATGGATTAAATACATTATTCCACATTTTTTTTTNCGAATTACACTTAGATACGAAGATCTGGTTTCATCAATGGCCATAGGCTAGTCGCNGGATTGAGGCAAAATTGCGGAAGCAATTTGTCATGTAACAGAGTCNGATCTTCGAAAAATTTGCTGTAATTCGCCGGCCTATGTTCGGAAGGAAGNATAGCATGCATCTCCTTCACTTTCGTTGTAAACGAGTCGTGAGTTTTGTTGATGTCGGTTAAAAATCCGCTCATTTCGTCCCATCCAACCACATATCTCTCCATCAAAGCGATTCTTTTGATAGGGTTGTGAATGAAATCCTGTAGATGGGTGGCGATCCGTTGACCTTCATGTTTGAAACNNGGGAAGTGATCGTCAAACGACTCTAGGTCTAGTCGCAATTTGGATAAATCACGCTTCAGTGACTGCAAGAGACGGATGTTTGATAACAATGCCTTTTCAAGAAGCGGAGTATCTGCGCGNGCGCGCGTAACGGAACAGCATATCAAGACGAGAATGGAGCTGAAAGTATCCATGTACAATTTCTGTAATACTAAAATAAATTCAGTTTGTCACGTGGTACTTGAGATGTCTTCTATGCAACAGGCTGAAAGTGAGAGCCAACAGAATCGTCCGATTATGCTAACGTAACCATAACAATAGGAATAGGCATAAAGAGGACATCCTCTGTAATTACGAGAAGCTATCGAAATCGAAATGTACTATGCCATCGAAAACATGAGGTTCACTGCCACTAATCAGCAACTAGGTACCGGGACTTGGACCTGCAAATTATGTAATCTTCTATATCAAGAACCTAAGCCAGCGATTCCCATACTGCGTGACGCCACAGATTCTCAGACGTGCCGCGAGAAGGCACAGAATATTTAAAATAAGGCATACACAATGCACAGCACATACACACAAGTATAAGCGACATAACGGCTCGTTGATTGCTTCAAAAGCTGAGAAATAAAGACATGTGACGATTAAACCAATCACGGCATTGCAATGAATCAAGCAATATTTCTGCAGAAGTTGAAGAACATCTCATCTACGAAACGACCAGCTTTTTAAAGGTTTCCATAACATGAAATGCATGAGTTTTGGCTATCTACTTCCTACTCTTCCTCCATGGTCGGTGCAAAAACAATCAAAAGTACGTTGTTATTTGCATCTACGTGACTATGTGTTTTCGAAGCTAGATTACTTTGTATACATTATTATAGATAATACGAATGCTATCTAATAAAAAATAGTTTGATGGATCATGGCTCTNGTGAAATAATTATCGAAGCCGCCCGGCAATATACCCCAACAACGCCCGGTATCGCAATGGCATGACTTTTTAGTTCGTNTAATACAGTGGTTCCTAACCTGGACACCAGCCCCCCANGGGGCGATTTGGATCTTGAACAAGGGCGGAAACGCTCAGAGGGCGATATGTGCGGGCGTTGGGCTCAGGGGGCGATGTGGGAGCGCTNAAGAAAAATGGCGTCGTAGTGCATGGTGCTTACTTAGAGACATGTGACATGTGATTAGTGATATTAAGGTGGAACAATAGTTCTATATATCCCTGAGTTCTATTGCAAATCACCATTCTACATAATCTGTCAAATCTGCGCGCGAATATACACCCGCGATATTTGCAGCGAGTTTCCATGAATGCGTACTTTTTTTTAGGTAGATAATTTCCCGTCACGCNAACTCGGGTTATTATCCAGAAATGTTTCGAACTAGGTATTGTATCCAGCAGCGCACAGCGTGTGGAGATCGAAGTGGCGCTGTACCACTTTTGAGAGTGAGAACGAGTGTTCCCTCTAAGCTGCGCACGTGCGCAAATGCACGGTACTGACACGGTCTCTGCGCACAGAAAATCGAAGTTGCGCACAAAAAAATCCAAACTGATGACATATTTTTAGTCGTTACGCACTGATGTCCAAGGGTCTGCACAGGAAGTTGGTGAGTGTGCGCAGACTCGTCAAAAATTAGAGGGAACTTAGGTAACTTACCCGTATTGCCAATCGCNGAGGTGAATTCAGGATGTGTACATCGGGCGCGAACCAGAGTGTATATGAACCCTTAGCCGATGGCTGTTATAACAACCTCGTTTTGATCCCGAATATAGCTTATGCAATTATTATATCGTTCATAAGTCNAATGGCTCTCACGAGCGATTCAAGCGCGAAATATTTCCAATAGTNAAGTCCCAGCCCGAAAAGACCGACCGAAATTCGACCCCATACCCATTGTTTTTGCGACAGAAAAACTGCTTCAAATATAGTACTACTTAAAATATGGGGGACAGACCTAGGCAATTTTTGAAGAGACGCCNGAGGAGAAAAGGTTAAGAACCGCNGGTCAAATATTATCCAACTGTGGAGCCATTCGTCATTCTGATTTATCCACGGAGACGCATTTCGTAATTTCCAGATATGGCCAAAAATATTTTGTGACAATCGTCTCAAACTTGTTTTTGAGCAATTGATTTGATCTGTCGTTTACACTTAGGTTAGTACTGAAAACCAGCAATTACTATGCGCTCCAATACTAACGGGTANAAGTGATCGCACGTNGAAAACCCGAAAGANAGACCTTGAATATGAGTAAAGTCTTTCACAAATTAACGGTCAATAGAGGTATGTTGGATCTGTATGTAACTGCGCATTAGATACAGATGAAGATATATAGATGTTTCTATTCAGCATGCGACTCAAATGAGAATGATCAAGACCAGGGGCGTTGACAAAACGGAAATATGAAGAGGGCGAAGAATTTTAACAATGGAGTAACGTAACAAATCTTCAACTACTAGTGGAATACCACGGTATCANTGATGCCCACGCGGATTATCGTCTGTGGACCGGAACAGCATCCTCGGACGAANGGATGGGACCTGATGAAGCCTATCGTACTCCAGCCACAGTATAGCAACAGAGTTGGCGCACTATATGAACCTATCTTTCTCGCAGACACTTCGCGACGTCTCCCATATCCACTTGTTTGCTATCCATTTATCTCCTAGTACAACCGGGCANCCGCCATGCAANGTCTCATCGTTACCTTTCCCAGAGTCCCACGCTATATTATACCAGAAAATCGCACGTCCCATGACTGGTTTCACTGCGATTCCCGCATGGATGAAAGCCGTTGCACCGCCATAGTCAACATCGGAAAGGTAGTACAACAGTGTCGCTTTTCTGTTTCTCCGCGAGCCTTCAATGTAGTCAGTGTGCGCATAGTAATGNCCTCCTATCCCGTAGTTAGCGACTTGTAAGAGTTCAAGCGATCTGACAAGCTGTAGCCCTGTGATAGCCTCCACNAATCTGTTCATCCGTGACAGTTTTTTGTCAGTGACATCATTTAATGCGCAATTATGAGCTACTCTGTAGTTATCGACGCTGATTTGCTGTTCTCTCTGATAAGTCGTAGCCTGGCCAAGCAATGGAATTGCTTTCGTCTTCAGGTACTCTACTTGTTCNTTATCTATGACGTCATGNAGCAAAACTATAACAGGTGAAATTGACAGCAGNTCAGCGCGAACAGGTCTCAAGAGTAAGAGTGGATGGCGGGAATTATCCCACAGAAAACATTTCAACTCGGAGTTAGTAGGATTTTCGACAAATGTGTCNTTGAGTGACTGTGCGCAGAGGTATGAGAATNGTTCGCTGTTACGGCGCGTGGTTTTTATCACCTCCACGTCATCGTCGCTGTATTTGACGCCGGTGTCGTTGCTGTGCGCTTTAGCCTCTGCGCACCATTCCAAGCATTGCTGAAGAGTGAAGTTATCACATGCCAATTTGGCTAAATCAAAGTACGCATCGCTNGGAAGTTGCGAATCGCTGTGCGTGTCTACAATACATCCGTNGGCTATATCTTTCGTTCTGAGGCCGTTGGACNTCTGGAGTTCCAGTAGAGTGCGAACCGCCACTTCGTAGTCACNTGTCTGCGGAAATGACGTCATAATATCCCCGAAACTTCGCAAGGCCTCTCGGCAGATCGAAAACTCTTGTCGCAGAACATCNGATGTGAATTCGCGAAACATTTGCCCATAGTCGCTCGCTATTTCGCTTGGAGAAAGAGAGTTCCGNCTAGCTCGATCGAGATAGACCTCAGTTAGTTTGACGTAGCGCTCGACTTGACGTGTGAGCTGGTCCAGCGACGACTTCGCCTTGCGAACAAGCTCTTCTAACTTGCCAACCAATCTTCTGTCTTGAATCGTCAGATTTCTCCATTCCGATAGCGTGCTGTACCATGAGTACACCTTTCCTGGCGAGGCGATTTTAATATAAATTGTTACCATAAGTAGTAACGTTAGGAAACTACGCATTTCTGCTATTTGAAGTATCTACAAAGTAGCATGTAGCGATTGCGGATTTACAATAATAGATGAATAGGCTATGCTATAAACGCGGCACATCAGTGCATGTTTCTATAACGATCGGTTTATTTCAGTGGGTCATAACCTTTACTAACCTACGAAACACTTCCTATAATAATTAGGGTGATTATCTACTTAAGAAATGGACGACTGTGACCTAAAAAATAAATAAAAAATGACATTTTTACCTTAAAAAACTTCATTTTGACAAAATTTTGCGNTCATGTATGCAAATTAGGCGTTTTCGCACATATTGTTNGAATTGTACTACTTATCTTCCTTTCTGGTTGAAACTGTCTGACCTTGCGCAGTATTTTGACCTGAACAAACTTTTAGATTTGAAAACTGACAAATTTGTACATAAAAAAAACTTCATTTTACGGAAATCTGGACGTATGAAGAATTCCAGTAGTTACATCACGTATCATGGTGGAAATAATTAAAATTTGTTGTAGTACAATGAAAGATACTCTCCTAAATTCTGGGGAAGATAGTGTCTCTCCTTACTAAGTAGCTTGCCAAGAATGGACAAAGAACGTTCAAGAGCAGCAGTTGTTGGCTGGCAACACTGAAGCTGTGCNTAATACGCTGCTGGTGACGCACTGTGTTGCTTCATTCTGACAATGGTGCCAACATCACAATTTTCACCGTGCGCTTGTTGACATAAATAACCAATGCCACGCAGTNTNGCTTCAGTTGGGATATTGCGGTACGTTGANCACAATACCATGTCAACCTATTTGTTTCATACGACCGCTCATGATTCACAAGGAGCAAACAATGGGCCNTCTACAATGGTAGGCCTGCAACGTAGGCCACAAGATGTTAAATGTCAACGGAGAAGTTCACCGACAGGGAAAACATCTACGATACAAACGAAATGCAGGNTGCAAAAAAAATTGACTTTGTAAACAATTTTGACAATTTTTTGACCTAACGTCCTCAATTTTGACAAATTTTTGACTTTTGCAATGTCAAAAAATCGCCCTATTAATGACTATAGACAAAATAATCACAGTCTCACTCACGAAATTGTTGTAAAAAGATAATCTATCTTGTAGTTTCTTGATGACGTATTGCCCTTTCGCGCACCCCCTAAAATATTTCGCAGACGCCTAAGGGGACCGTGGACCGCAGTTTAAGAACCCCTGCCATAAATCATCGGTATCAGTATGCGCCTTAACCTCCTGGAAACCCCCATTGTTCCATGGGACGCCTCTTCAGAACCACTGGTTTATCGTATACTCGTACTCGCAAAATCCCCACATATCAGTGCTCACCAAGTATACGTTCCGTCTGTTGCTATACTTCGTTCATATCTGATCTAAGCGACATGCTGCTATAAGGTCGATTCAACTCATGTTCTTGCGATAAGAACTGTTTATCTAACAGCTCGCTTCCTATGACTGCTCGCGGAGTTTTCAAGAGACTTCCTTTCATTCTTTTGTTGCTGTTAAGTGAAACTATATGGTTGCTACCGAACTTTGATAACACCACGCCATATGGAAATGAACGCAAATTTTGATACCTACAATATTTAATATTCACTACAGTGGTCTCGGATTTTATCAGTGGTTTTTATAACCGGTGTTCCATGGAATGACAGATGTTCGCCGAGTACGTCTCAGGGGTTCCCTGGAGGTCACGACACATACTCCACCCATACGTACAATTTGGGATGACACGCCTGTCTCGGCCATCATTGGTTGTCGGCAATTAAGCCCGACCATTAGTCGAAATATAACTGTTGTGGAGGTACGTCATGTGCAGTGTCGTGCGCAGGGGAAGTTGGGATACGAAATCGAAACCCCGTCTTTTGAAAATGCTAATTATATCTCCATTATTTATGAACTGATTTGCAATTGAGCAATTGATATTCCCCTATTGCGTTTCAACCGAACAATACGATAACACCCTCCAAGCCAAGGTGAAGCTTCGCATTTCTGAGCTGGTATCTGATCGGGAACATCAAAAGTATCACTGGTTTGCAATAACTATTCTTTATAATGCAGTGGTCCTTAACCTTTATTAGCCCGCGGAACACTTACGCGAAACCGCAAGCCTTCGCGGAACCCCAAACTTTCGATGAGTCATAAAAACAAAAATTTACCACAATACAAATCTAAGTAGACCAGGGGTTCTCAAAGGGTGGGCCATGGCCCACTAGTGGGCCACAGGAGTAATTTGGTTGGGCCACAGAGCTATTTTGAAAATTGTAGAATTCGCGAAGGTTTGGATGCATTTTTTTTGTTCATATTAAAAAAATATATTGATGTTATCGAATTATACGTATGCTACATGAAGCTTTTCATCCGACTCTGATGAGACTTATTGGCACGTATGGAGTCACGAATGTACAAGTCGAAATGGGAGGGGATACGGCGATTATATAATAACTGAAAGTTAATGCTGAAATATCCAAGTATTCCGGCAGGGCCATAATGGATTCAGGAGTTGGCACAGCACATTAATCTTCGGAGTCGGTCTAGAAATGTCCGGCCTTGAAATCATTATACATAATGTAAGAGTCACATGAATTGGTGATATTATTGGAATTAATGTTATCACATCGCAACTTCAAAGAGTACAAGACATATACTAGGTAGGCCTATACATTTTACTACTAGCATATTCAAAAAATGTCTCCATCTTCTCTGTAGTATCCCATTCATCAAACAATTGTTTGAAGCGGGCCCAGAATGGGTATAGTATTCCCCACCAAAGTGGAATTAAACCCCCAATCACACAGTGAATGCGGGGATTGGATCATTGGGTTTCGCGACTTGAGTCGAACAGAGGATGTACACAAGAGTTATACGATATTGCAGGGCCGTAACTTTCGCACCCCTAACCCACAATTGGGAGAGCTCAAAGTTGCTAATAATAATTTCGTTGGTTGTCTGTTGGAGATTTATTTACCTTGAAATTTTTCGTCGCGCTTGGCGCGAATTCATGTTTCCTCAGATCGACATTTAAATATGAACAGTCATGAAAAAATGCGTATATTTTTGAGAAATAGCCATATCGGCGGCGATTAGCCTACCACACATTGAAGTGCACCATGACTTTATAAGAGGTGGGCCACAGAACATTTTCAAACCTGAAAATGGGCCACAGACAAAAAATGGCTGAGAACCCCTGAACTAGACGCATGTAATACCAGAATATACATATGGGAAGCGAGTGGCCAGAGTATATATAATCTTACTCCACATCAAATCATTTGCAGTCATTTTCTCAGTGAAATCACGGTTTGAAAATGCATGGCTTCGACTATAGATTGACTTTAAAGTATAACCTGCAAACTGTGCTTTCACGTAATTTGTATGCGCGAGAGTGCGGAATACTTTTCCCGATTTCATCGATTACAATATCCGTGATACAAGTGGGGTTCGTCAATTTCAGACAGTCACTTTTACAGCCTAATGGTCCGGAGATATCGCACAGATGCGAGCATTAGCCATTACCCTGGACTTGACTGTGATTATTATATTTTACTCCCGACTCGCCATGAATGTACTGTACGTGTACCCTCGTGCTCCTGGATAAAGTGGTAATCTTATAAAGTTTGGTGTCAGCACCAACTATAGCAGTAGTTCATAAAATTTTCAGTCCGCGACCCAAATCTGAGTTTTAGTGGCTATGTTAGCGTGTTATGTTTCTACCGGTAGTTATGCGTCCGTATGACATATAGACAGGGTTGCCATCGACATTGACCCAAAAATAAGGACAGTCAAAAAATTAGATTAGCATGAAAAAGCGTTTTAGTACATACGTTGTATTTATTTGAGCCGTGGCATAACACTTTCCATACTTTTCGCCAGAAACAATCTGCTCCAGTAACACCTTGTTATTAGAAAGTGCTTCATGGATCTCACGACAGCTCATAGGTCTAGGTTCACTTGGGCCGAAACAGCACTGCACCCCCCACCTCCGTAGGGTGATAAACCAAACTTCTTCACCTCGTTGTGATAACAGGCTTTTATCAATAGGGAAAATGCCGTACAACGAGTTTATACAAATTCATTTTTGAGCGCATGGAGCAAGAACTCCAGTAACAATGTTTGTACTCTTGGTCCTAGCCGGAGAAAACTTATTTGCGACGTTGGAGTCAGGGAATATTGTTTTGAACGATTGCGATGTGCAATCGTTGGTGAGGAATGATTGCTGGTGTTTAACAGTATGGAATGCCCAGTTACCCTCTGCAGCAGCTGCCTTATAGTTTGTGGTCGTTGGTACTGATCGACTTGTGGAGAAATTATTCATAGACTGGCTCAAATCAATCATTATGACACAGTTCTTGTGTTTTGGGGTATCAATGTGAGTTGAAATAGCGGTCTTTCTTATAGCCTCCAGGTTAATGTCACAATTGCAAATATTACAATGTGCGGAACCTTTCAAGTTTCGTTAGATACCTTTGAATTCTCTCTCATAATCGTCACGAAAAACGTTTTTTCGCCTGCTCATTTTAACAAACCGGATTTAGCCATATTAGTAGCTGAAACAATATGCACAAGTGCAATTTAATTTAGAAAAATTTATCAATGATTTATAGCTTTACTACTTTTTAACCAATGTGTCGACTGAACTGCGCCTTTTTTCACTACACAATAAATGCTGCCTTCCCCACAGCTTGAGCTTATTCTGCTGTAGACCGAACAGCAGGAACCTGATACTGCTGTTAAGTGCTAAAATGACGCCCGCAGAGGTAGCTTGGTGCAGACGAAACTGCTATACCGCCACTCAGGCACTCACTGCCCTAGCCCTCACCAGTTAGAAGTCAAATCTTGTGGTGTGTAAATCACAAGAGTTCATATCATTTATGATGTCATAAAATCTCAACGTAAAAGCATAATTTTAGAATATTATGCAACACTACCAGAAAAAAAACGATCGAAGTTCTCTAGCGGTTTAAAATAAGACAAAATAAGGACGCAAGGCAAAAATAAGGACATTTCTTAGAAATAAGGACGGTTGAGTTTTCTAAGACGTGGCCCTTCAAAATAAGGACAAATCTTAGAAATAAGGACGGTATGGCAACCCTGCATATAGAGAACGCGCAGCCAACCAGTACGCATGCAATTCGGTTCTACGAAGCAGGTGTGACGTACGCGATTTCAAATTGGGTGCGTTATTTCCCTCTGCGGGTCGCATTTTTAGTATACGAGTCTTGGACTGTAAGGATGGGAATATTCGGTGCCGGCAATTTCGCCGATCGGACTACAACATCGAAGGTTTTTGCCAACCAGCGACGGTCATTTTCGGCCAAGGTTTTATCGTCGTGGATCTTGTCGCGGACGCATGTCGGTCACAACTAGGGCTGGGCACAATGATTCGAGTACTCGAATCTGAATCGAGCATTAATTTTAATGATTCGAGTCGAGTATAGCAAAATACAAATTTTTCGAGTACTGAAATTATACGCACCTCGCAACTGAAAGTTGATTTCCTAACGATAATTAAAGTTTTGATACTATTTTCCATTGAATAAGCCTTGAAACCTTGATTGGCCGTGTCTCAGCATATGAGACATAGTACAAAGCTACGAACGTTACCGGAAATAACACAGTTCCAAAGTCATGATCAACCCACAGCATTGTCAAGAAGTGCAACGAAATCGGTATGGTAGAAAAAATACTAAAGTATCTTTAATGTGATAGATAACATGCATTATGTTCCTTGTGATCGCATAAAGGTACATATTTGAACTTTGAAAAAGTACATTCTGTTGTGACGTCATAATGAGCGATACTCGATTACTCGATTCGAGTCGAAGTGTTATACGTGATTCAGAGTCCAATCACTTAGGTACTCGATTTTGCCCAGCCGTTTAGTCTCAACCTCATGTCTTCATGTGTCTCGACGCGGAAAGGGTGGGCCCTGAAATACCCGTGTTTAATAGTCCCGCACTTGATCGTTGCGTTTACTAGACTAAATCTTTCCAACGGTCTCCGACAGTGACATGACATGAAATCAATTTGCGTAATACATTAAAGGTTGGCCATATTACTGCAATCACTTTTTTCACGTGTCTCACTTATTGGCTACAGTCCGCAAGACAATGACCATGGAAATTTACAAATTAACCACAGCAGATCGCGAAAAGCGCGAACAAAATTCTATGATGCAAGAAATTCAGCAAGTATGACATTCATATTAAGTGACCGCTCTGTTACGGTTGCGACCCAAATTTATACCACATACCCATGTTTGGGTCGCAACCGTAACAG
>ATSW01004817.1:0-10861 GCA_000444245.1 Botryllus schlosseri
GCCAGCCCGCTCAGAGATGTGTATAAGAGACAGTATGTAGTTATATAGTTATAGTTGGAACATCAGCCTTTCGTTGAGCCCCCAAGGTGATCATGGAGCCCCGGTTTAGAATAAGAACCCCTGCGCTAGAGCGCCGTAAGCGTGTTTGGTAGATATAATCCAAGTGATTTGGTGGCGTAGTTAGTGCTCAACTATACGATCAGCTCGGCCGAATGTAAATCAGTCAGAAACTTTGTACGTAGGCTAGTTTGCAAACGTCGAGTATATCCTCTTATCTGTCAATATGATACTATACCGCTTTTTCAATTTCTTCTGAAAAACTATCGTCCGTGTCAGATGAGGCTCTCGATATAAAATCCGCGGATTCTCTGAACGCGTGATACTCGATCTTGAAGCGCTTGTTATTTTTCATCAAGGATTTCTCAGGCCCTGGATTGGATAAGGTATCATTAGCGTTGGACCCATGTAAAAGAACCAACTTTAATAACAAAACGGGCATCGGTAACGATGCATATAGGATTCTCCAAAGTATTGTGATCGTTGTTTAAAGAAAATACCCTATACCAGTCTCTATTTCCGAAGAGTTGGAAATCAATTTGGATTATATGGTCATCAGAATGGTTTCCCAACTCTTGAACATGCGAATATGTAATTCCAAAACTTAACCTAGCTCTATCACTACCCCCTTTAACCCATATTATATTGTGTGGCATCTTCAATCGCTCCTACCCCCGCGAACCATATCTAATACCGTTTAGCGAGCTATGCCCCCACAATAGCAGCGACTGTAATGTGATGAATCCTACAAAGCTACTGTTTCACGCGTTCAACTTTACGATGTTCTGCTATAATCTTTAAGTTACGCGCAATGAGCTCTTCCTCTCTACACTGTAAACGAAAATCGTCTAATTCGCCAATTTCCACCCTAAGGTAAACCACACGTTCTGGTACCAAGGTGTGCTTTCTCGCCCCTTCTAATGGTTGAAAATGAGTCAAATCCACCAATTCTTATGGTGATATATCCCAGGGTGGTGTGGTGGGTTCTGTTATCGCGCACACCCCAGGATATCACCTAAGGTGGTACAGATCCCACTCAACCCCTGGGATATATCTTCATAAGAATTGGTGTGTTTGACTCAATTCACCAGTTGGAAAGGGCGTGAAAATACAATTTGGTACTTAATGTACCTTTATCTGATTTACTCCTCATACTATGGTTAAAATCATCTGATAGATACACCTATTTCCAACACGGATTTACTGTATATTTCGTACCTCCCAAATACAACGTTGCAAGCGAGCGACTTTCCGAAACACGACGCCTTATCCTCAACTTCGCAGGCATGTCGCAAAACTTCCTGCCCGATATCAACGTCCAAGCTCCCTTCCTGTCTATCAACTTATCCTCGGGAAAGCACGGAAATGATTGCTTGGTCAGCTCCAAGACTTCGTCCAGACTCTCGAACGTGACCTTTCTAGACTTTCGGTTTTCTCTCGGCCAAAACAGCACGATTCCTGAGTCTAGCACGCAGGCCGTGGGCACGAATGAATCGTGACTCATCTCGCCTGAGTAAAAGATTTCCCAATTCGCGAAGCACCCGAGCAAGCCTGATGTAAATATCTTCCGAGCGTCGACAGTTTTCCCCGCTACTGTACAGAACGTGGGATTCCTTTTCCCTTTGCTGTTAGATTTCTTTTCCACTTCAAATATCGGGAAGGTACGCTTGTTGGGCTTAACGCCGCGCACTGTTATTGGGATGTTGAAGTATGGGGAAAAGATCTCGGCTTCGTCGCTGCCGTATTTCTGCATAGAGAATATGAAAGTCCCGGGAATCTTGCGTCCGCACGACGTGCTGTACAAGATCGGGCTGTAGTCGTTGCGGAAACGATTGGCAGAGCGGCCTAAAATCAAAAGCTGCCCGTAAAAATACAAACATCATGACTTGTACGATTCTAGCGAGAAGAGCGTGTTTCGCACCCGACTAGTGGAACACGAAAATAGAACATACCTCAGAATGATACCGCGGTACATAACAAACACATTTTAGTCCAAATAATGCATATGACAATTTAGAAAATAGACACACATGGAGTACAAAGAAACGTTGGCACATGGAGACTTTGGAAGGTGTTTACGTAGTCACAGTTGGACAACTAGAAAATTTTCAGCTTTTGCAAATTAGATCATAAATAGAAATAAATCTACACATTTTTCCAGAATACAAAGAAATACAACAAAATCAGGTTCACTTTATATCAACTCAGAGAATGAGAATGGCAAATATCTGTGTCTGTACACCAATATTCGTTCGTTTCGTGCTATGCAGTTCTCCTGTAGCATTTTCAGGAAAACCACGTATTAGATTATAATTAAAGTTAAAGCATAGAAACAGTTCACTAATTAGATAAGAATTAGATAACTTTATTTCGCACTCTAATTATATTTCAATTATCTGGCTGTTGAAGTCCGCACGTAGGCACGTGGGATTTATCACAATGCTTCACGCTAAGAAACAATCAGAACCGCCTCTTCCGCAGACTAAACAACAGACTATATCGAACGATTGAATTAGATACAGGGAAAGAAAACGCCGAAGGATAATGATGATTGGCTCAGACCACGCAATAATTAAATTGAAACTCACAAATATGGAGATGATGTTCAGTTGCTAATAAGTCCTGTGAAATATTCGATCGACACCACGAGGAGGGGGTTTCTGAATTCTGATATAGGCTCTATTCTCGTGTACCATCTTTTGGGTGTGAATATACGCTGTACAGACTCTTTTCGGTAAAAGTGTAGGCTGTCGTTGGCGTACCTGCAGATGAGATGAAGGTCCCGTCTATGTTCTGATTCATTTTGTTTAATATTTGAGTGATGTTGTCGTCATCGGAGTAACAGGTTGAGGAAGTCATTTTGATGATGTGCAACGCTTCTTCTTTGCCGAATTTCAACACTTCTCCCGATATCAGGGACTTCTGAATAGATTGAAAATACACAAAGCGAAGTTACCTGCCGCATGCAGATATATAATAAAGAGCAAACAAGTGTTTACATGCTGCGTGTAAACGAGCAGATAATAAGTGGTCGGTTGTGACACTCAAGCTGATNTATATACAGACGAAAGACCNANGCAATAAAANACTTTTCTGACAACGGAANTTACGTANGATGGCCAATNAGTGATNAGATATGCCAATNTATCGTCGTTATTGGCCATGAACTTCTCAAATTGNATGCGANGCAGTGAATGCATCTGCTNTNACAAACTACTGGTATATAGTAAGGATGGTTCGGAACGAAGGTCCATGTCGGTAAAGAATGTNGTCANNGACATATAACGAGAATGAAGGGAATCCCTTTTATGAGTAGCATTNGGAAAGCTGATGACTAAACACGACTTCACCGGGAATGAGGCCATGATNTCTAGGCTTAGCTGCAGTGATGANGTTTTTAAGTCACAGCNATCAGAATCTCAAACAGAGATATGACGTAGATTTAGGACTTTTCATTGGTCATCGACTTACGAAATCNTGNACCCATGATATTCGAAGTGCAAGGGTGCCGTAAACTATTTCCAGACGCGCCTCGNGGTCAAAGAGGTCGAAAGNCACGGGTACGNGATATTGCCAAAGTATAGTAGCCTAGTCATTAATCCTAGTGGNNACCTGGTCACTAATNATGATGTGATAAGTTGCAATTTAATNAGGAATAATTTNGTGATCATAGGTTGTTCATGTCCGGGCGCACTGTGCAGGCTACTACAGCCAATAAGCGATTGGCGCAGAGAAATGATTACGCATTAACATAATTACGTGACCTAAACTTCTGATGACACCACCTACTTCAGCGCCACCAGTATGTCTGATCACGTGGACTCAGAGAGGTCAATACACAATAGTAATGTGAGCAAGAACATACGTTATTCACAAAATTCATTCATGAACTTGAGAAAAAACACGGNTTCGCGAGTCTTCTAGTCAGACTAATGCCCACTGATATTAAATAATAATACAATACTTGCGATTTTGGTACGTATGGTAAGCCAATAGAAACAATTAANTATGTCTTATATTCGTAGTTCGGCCTACTTATTCCGACTCGTTCTTGAAATGCGTAGCACCGGATGAGTTCGCTACGGAACGAGTGTGTGTGTGTGTNTGTGTGTTACCATTGATATATGCATGGAAGCAGGCAGAAGGGTCGTTCATAAATATTATGAAGGATAGCCTGAATGTCATATGACATAAACCTAGCTGAATCAATGACTTTTTTGTATGGAGTCATGTTTCATAGATTTGCGTTCATTGGCTGCACATTCTCTATTTCAGACATGCCCGTAAAACATAGCATACTATGACAGCACTTGAGAATAAAATTAGGGTTCCAGCTGAATCCAAGGTAGCGACAATTCCCCACACTCAATCATATATCGCGAAAGCATATATTCTAGGGCAGGGGTGGGCAAACTACGGCCCGCGGGCCGCATGCGGCCCGCAACATCGTTTTGTGCGGCCCGCGAGAGTCTCAAGAAAAATATGGAAATATTGATAAAATTCGTACAAAAAACCTACAGGGACCAAATTAAACTTTTTTAAAATATAATTTACCATATATGGTAATTCTAAGGTAAATACTTCCTATGTTATTTTTTATGAATAATTTCTGGCGCGACAGAGTGACCTCGAGGCCCACGCATTTTGAAAGGTTTGAACTGCTAAACATCACAGATATCCTAAATGGGATTGATATAATTCGGATCGCGAGTGTGATTCCAGATTGGCCACTTCCGCAGCAACGTTTATTACTTTTAGTGCTGTGCTTGAAGAAAGCGATTCGCGAGTGTATTGGGTAGATTCGTTCTCTGTATGCGTAAAACAGGGGTGGCGAACCTGCGGCCGTAGAATGAAATTTGTGCGGCCGTGGACACTAGACACGCAATTCAATTAGTATGTGTTGGCGGCCTTCGACATGCAATTTGAATTTACGAATCGACTCCTGATTTCTTGAAAGATTTTAATTAGTCTTGATATTTTCTTCGCGCTGCATGCGATTCAATTTCACCACATTTTTCGATTTTATTATAGAAGCGCTCTTTGTCATCAGAGCCCCACAGTACAGATGCGAAAAGCAAAGGAAAATCATGCGCCTCATATAGAAATACCAACTCGTAATCGAGTGCACCTCACTATACCGACAATCTGATGGGATGTCAAGAAATAACAGCAGGGAACAAAGTGACTAACAGCAATTAGCCCACCCGGAGATGCATCATTTATAACTTGCCCTAAATTCTCGGCAACACCCCTCCATTAACGCTACCGGTGAATCTGATCACATGGGCTGAGAAAGGTTAAAGTTTGATAGTAATGTGCAAAACTACTAATATTAATGATGAAATTCATTAGTGTATCTGAAAAAATTTTCGCGCTTCGCGCGGATATGCTTGTTTCCTTTCCATTTCCAGTGCCCACTCGTGCCTTCGGTTCGTATACTAAGCCTATATCAGTAAATAGACGAGTCCGGAGCTCACCGGAAATAAACATAGACACTGTAACATTGATATTTGGTGCCCAGCTTGTTCGTTACGAATATGCTCAGGATTGCGGCCGTATAGGCTACATGAGTAGTAGAAATGCGGCCATGAATGGCCAAAAGATTGGCCACCCCTGGCGTAAAAGTAGGCTATATTTTATCTACACATGGTATCTACACAAGTAGGCTATATTTTATCTACACATGGTATTTTATCTACACGTGTTTGAAGCTAACATGGTTTTGATGCTGTCAGCATTGTGTGTCCAGTCCAGGAACTGACCCAAAAGTGGAATTAGCAAATCTATGAACAGATAGCTACTCACAGATTCAAATCTCAATCCCTTTTCTAAGAATCGGGAAAACCGACTCTCATCCCTATAGTTTTGACAAATTGGCTTTTGAGGTCGACCAGCCTATAAAGTCTCGCCACTGTTTCTGACGCGTGTAAGATTTCGTCAAAGCAATGTTTGGTTGGTTTTGAATAAGCATATATATTATATCCATGTCCACGCTATACAATCAAATACCAATATTGTGTTTTGGTTTATAATCCCAATTTTATATAGTGCGGCCCGCGAATAAATCCAGATGTTGAATGCGGCCCGCGAGCTCAAAAGTTTGCCCACCCCTGCTCTAGGGCTACAATATTTCGGGAATCTGAAAAGAGGACACTTTTCAAAATTTTTAGACTCACAATGAGGAAGTAAATTCCGGAAGAATGGTCAATTCTTCCCGAGTTTATGGTTGGTTGACTAAAAAAGGGTAATTTGTCTGGTTCAAGTCCCAGAAAACCCGTCGAACCGTCACTTGGCCGCTGATTTCCTATATCTCAGTACAATCTCCACGTACATTTAACCACAATTCTCAAAAAAGACGACATTTAGGCGTCATCCGAGGACATTTTCAAAAAAGTTAAAAAAGACGACAAATCCTCTCAAAGAGGACGTATATTAACCCTAATATATTCAAGCATTGAAATCACTCACATATAATTGATATGACTGTAAAATTATCATAGAATCCCCGTAAAGAGACCAGTGCCACAATGAACTTGAAAATAGATCAAACCTGATTGTTTCCGCAGTTGATATTCTGTTTCGATTCATACCACAGTTTCATACACTTCTCACAATGAAACAGTCCTCTCATTGCGGCCGTGTATCTGTTACTGTTGCCGTTCAGCGACACCTAAACCAACACAGCTATCCGACCCTTTCAGTCACATTCACATTGGTTATACCTCGATGGGTATTCCCTTCAAGTACATCTCCATCACTTTCCTGATCTGTTTCGGAGCGAATTCCGTTTCGACTTCGTTCACGATCTTCGGGAGTCTAAACGAGACGGCAAATTCTGCTTCCCATGAATTGTGACACATGGACAGACATGTACATTGTACATCGCACAAAACACTGGATTTTCAGAATACGCAACCAGTTATAGAAATAACTGAAACTTACTATAATAGATTTAATTCCGAAGCAAATTAATAATTTTTACTTCATCGGAATCATATCGGCTTTCCACATGAGCGAAAGTACTAGTTTTGAATGGGAGGGGTTTTGACCCCCAAACGCACCCTTGGCTACGTATATAGTAGGGTCACCATACGTCCTACGTTAGGAGGATTTGTCCTCCTTCGGGATTTTGAAAATGTCCTACGAGGACGCCTAAATGTCCTCCTTTTTGAGATTTTGTCCTCTTTTTTTGAGAATTTTGGTTAAACATAGGGCAAAATTCGACCGAGATACCGTAAAATGGCACTGAACTAACGCTCAGGCGGGTATTTCGGGAGCTGAGCAGGAAAGTTAACCATTTTTTTTAGTCAAACGACTGATAATGAGAAAGAATCCATTGTATTTTGGGAGCTGACCGAGAAAGTTGACATTTGTTGACTTTTTTTGTAGTCAAGCGATCACGAAATGGGAAAAATTTACCAGTTTTCAAGATTTTCCTCCGGTATTCTAACTTTGAAATTTTTGAAAAATTGTACTCCTTTCCCGATTCCAAAATATGGTAACCCTATAGTATATAGTAGTCATGACTTTGAGCTAGAAATGGCTGCAAGCACATCACACAACAGAACACGGATGACGATTCGCGCCATGCGACGAAAAGGGTTTTCTAGTTGTTCGGCAATTATCATTTTAATGCACAATTAGAACTGTAAGAACTGCTCACTTTTCAAAATCCGCCTCTAGAACTACCATAACCTACTAAAGACATGGAACTACTCAAAAAACAATAATTCGCTGACCGTCAATTAACTAGTTTGGTAGTTTGTACTAGTCTGAACACAGATCCATTAATATTAGTTTTTATCGAATTACAATAAGGTAAATGCGAAAAGCATCATTCAACGGCAAATGGTAAAGGTTCCAACTCCACATTCAGCATGATAGCTTCGTACTGTAGGCCTACTCGTGTATCGAACATTCTAAGATTTGGTCTAAAATTACTGAAGGACTAGTTCGCGTATCTGATCAACTGTGGGCCTCTAAATGAAAAAAAGCAAACTCATGTCGCAATTTGAAGGTAAATTAGTGGTAGGCCCTATACACGATTTGCAGCAGACGTGGCTGACAAAATTGGCTTTTGTGATAGAACCAGTTTACAGAACATTTGAATCTCACAACTGCCTATATGTATTGAAAACGAAAGTGTATTTTTCGTCGACTTACCTGTTAATTCATTCGTTTTATGCCGTAGTTAACCTGTTTCCGTTATTGTGAAACATCACAGTATGACATTACAAAATTGATATCGAAACAAGTTCATGAACAGGGCTAAGGAAAGTCCCAACAGGAGACTTGGACTACTAGATAATTCTAGAAGTCTAATTAGAGTAAATATAGTGAAATACCTGTAATCTAATTATAATATAATTTGCGAGATGTTTCTTTGATCATATTCTAATCTACCTTTTAAAATGTTTCAACGCTTTATTTTGGTTTTTAATTCAAGTTTTGGTTTATCCTGCAAATGCTAGAGAGGAACTGTAGGCTACAGTGCGAAACGAACCAAGCTTGCTGTAGAGACATTTCTCAAGCTGAGAGATTGCACTCCGATTTGATACGAACGGAACTTGGTTCATTTCCAAGTTTGCGCGAATTCAGTAATTCTAATTCTTTCCCAATTTGAAAGGATTTAGCTATAATTCTAATTATATTCTAATTTAGAAAAGCTAAAAATGTTGTAGTTGTACTGCTCTTCCCACAGGGGTATCTGAGATCAGAGGTGGTCAAAGTAGTCAAGAATGCTACTCAAGTAGAATTAGAAGTAGTGACGAAAAAAGCTACTCAAGTACGAGTGGAAGTACTTCTTCCATAAGCAACTTAAAACTACTTGAAGTAGAAGTAGAATTGACTGACTTCAATTCTACTCAAGTAAGTAAGTAGTTGTGAAAACGATCGTAATACGTTCACATGGATTGTCGAAAGGTGCAAGTTGAGCTATGCGAAAGGTGCCGAGTTCGATTCATGTTGATGCATACCAGGAGGTATCCAATTTTCGACAGCATAAGCCTTCGTCCGCATCATGGGATGAAAATGATATTATTGATATGGAAATGCGATGCTAATCCTTTGTTTACTCGAACAGCCCGTTTTAGAAAGGCACCCTCCCCCATATTATAAGGCTTGTAGTTTAGTCTAAGAGCAATACAGAGAAGTTGTATGGGATACGGTGTAAACACTTTGCGCGATAAGTAAACGTGAATAAAAAATATCCGGATCGTAAAAATGCCATACTGTGTAGCTTTATTTCCGGAAATTGAAGGCATTAATACACATGCTTTTATACTTTAACATCCAGACAAAAAAGAACTGATATTAATTAGAACTCAAAGTATATCGCACTGGGAGTTGAAAGTGAAATATAAATACTACTTCTAAAAGCGGGGCATGTATCTCATGTCTTTAGTCCAGAAAGTTTCGAAGGGTGGTATGCTAAAACAGCTCTAAAACTAAAAATAAGTCGGAGTCCGCTTTTCCAGATTAGGACACGCCATGGACTGCTAGATTACGATGTAAAAAGTAAATGCTAGATTGTGAAACTTTCTGTAACGTTATGATGGGCCATATTATTATATACTGTGATGAAATATTTGATATGGCGAGGGGCACAATTTGGTGTGAACGGAACCTCGCAAGTCGAAGCGCGACGAAAATTCTGACCTTTACTCAAATTTTATGAAAATTAAATGTTGATGCTCCGTAAAAACGGCCCCGAAATTCCTCAGACCATATTCCCGTTTGGAGGATTAAACTACTTCTACTTGACAAACGGAAAATAGCGAAAAGTAAGTTAGTAGATCACAAAATATTACGAAGTAGAGGTAGAAGTAGCGAAAATCAGATCTACTTGAGTAAGTACCAGAAGTAGGGAAAAACTACTTGAGTACTCCGAAAAAGTAGAAGTACTTCGTTACTGACCACCTCTGCGTGAGATATGAGCGCTTAGCGAGAAAATAGGCCTACCTATAAAAATACCTACAAGCGAAGAGATAGTGGTAATGGCTGAAGCGTCCCATTTTAATTATTTATATCATGTAAGAAAAATAATTTACCTGTACCGCGGTGACTTCAAACCGGAGTCTTCGCCACTGCACCTGCCTTTAGCGGACGTATACTCCGTCATTTTTGATCTAAAAGCACATTCCCAGATACGGCACTGTCAATAAATAGGCTTTATCAATGTAGCGACATATAATTACTCACCCAGGTACTATTAACGCTCAGGTGGTCTCACAAATTTTGTACGGGCAACTCTTGTAGAAGAACTTTCAAGACATAGTCACAAAACCTTGATTTAGCTGATTCGTGTTGCTACGCAGCGCACCTGGAAGTGGTCACTATGACGTCACAGAGGCTCGCTGAAACCAGCATCTATCAGACGACACGTGCGACGCAGACTAGTGCAAATTACTGGATTTTCAAAATGAGCATCTATAACTATAACTCGCAACTAGAACTACGCACTTTTCAAAACTAGCCACTATAAATATAACTACTCAACTTTCAAAACTCAATTTAAAATAAATACAGTCCATCCTCAAGATTACCGGACCACGACTGACCTATCGATCTCGCTTCCATGACATGCCGCCCTTTCTTGTCGCATCCTTTTTCTATACTATCTTCTTTACTTTCATTCAGTGTGCATGCCTCCTCTTTACATCGCCTAGGCCAAGGCGGGTGTCCGATTCCATAGACAACTCCTAGTCGCTTCGACATCTTCCTTTCTATTCATTGTATCGCATTTTTTGTGGTGTATTGAACTGATAAAATTGCTAATAAACCAATGATGATGATGATGAATTTC
>ATSW01004819.1:0-13034 GCA_000444245.1 Botryllus schlosseri
GTTTAGTGCGGTCCGCATTCGCCATAGTTCGGACATATCTGAATAGACCTATATGTTTTGCCATTATTGCTCAGTCAGCAAATGGCTGCGCGTTAAAAAGCACATGTATTTAGTCTCGCAGGCAACTTTTTCATAGGGGGGGGNGAATTTTAGCTCAAATATCGGCCNAGGGGGGCACGAGACTAAAAAGGTTGGGAACCACTGCTCTAAAACATCTTCTGCACATATTTTCTGANAACTTCTGATTGTGCAATTCTGGCTGCAAACAGGCCTATTTATGGAAAGTATGANCTNATTGTGACTTTNACCNGTTGTAACGTATTTTTTATTAATTTCATTTTTTGATTGCTNGNTNAATGTCCNNAAACAANTGGTGGCCAAAATGNAATCTGTGGACACCACAAATTTAATTCACGGCCCATGGGTTGACAGCCACTGTTTAAAGATAGCGGTTCAATTCAAAAGTATGTATATGCTCATTTTCAAAACTGAAAACACAATCATGTCTAGAATCAGGAAGTTTGGTGTCCGAAACCCGGAATCTCTACAATTCTATGAAAACACGTTGATGAAAACTGTTGACCAATTCTCACCGAATATTCCTTGCTGGAGCCAGTCCAACTCGCCAAATGCCCTCCAAATACAATACTCGGACCTTTGACTTGCTGTGGGAAGACGTTTGGATATTTGTCCAAGGGATCTTGGCAATCTTCCTCCCTTTCATCGTATTTGGTATGCTGCCGACATAAAGATTGTGAAGCAAGACAATAAAGGACATTGCCACAATGTGGATGGCTATTGATAGGAGTTCACACTTTTCAAGCTATTTACTTTTGTTTGCTAGGGGATTCACCATAAAATCTTACATAAATTACTATATGTTGTAATTTAGGGCGGGAACAACAGTCACAATATAGTCTCAATACTTTATTCCCACCTTCAAAGCCTTCAAACCCTGGTTGTCGGTAAGCTTGTGGCCGCAAAAAATACATATTTGAAATTTCCAAGTCAATATTACCAATTTTCGTCAACACTTGGTTTGAAATAGACACCCCATATTTTGATATAGAAAGTGACCAAAGAATAATCATAACTTACGACACGGTGACTGCCTTGCTTTCGCGAAGAGTCAAGATTATCGTCGTTCGGCATGACAATGTCTCCGAAATTCTGTCCAATCACTTGCAAGTCATCCATCCTCTGTTCGTAAAAACGGTGTCAGCAATCAGAAATCTCACACAAAATCTAATTCATTGCAATTTCGATAAAATTTCAATGTAATATTTAAATTTTGTAACGTAGCATCAGTGACTACTTTGATTGATCCTGATAAACTAAAATAAATGGCACTCTATAAGATTTATCAGTATTATCATAATTTCTGAATCTTCCATCCCGAATTCCTCTACTCACCGGCTTTAGTGGATCAAGGTCATTCATAACAGAATCTAGCTGCTTGCATCTCTGCTTCAAATATTCGCTGTCTTCCCAATTTCTACCTGGATCGACTGTGACTTCGTCGACGCTGTCATCAAGAAGGCCAGTCTCGTATCGCAAGTTGGCGGGTTTGCCAACATGTTCTGCAAATTGGCAGGAAGATGAAATTTGAATGAACATTTCTATACTAAGATAGAATGGACAGATATATTTAGTCAGCGCTCATAATGTTCTTTCATACCGAACACAACAGGATGTCCCCTTTCCGTCTTTGTTAAAGTATTCTTTAACCCCCTTTCTTCACCTCCTATCGTCTCCGTTTGTTTCCAAAACTCACTTCCGACCCGAACTAAAAGGTAACATTAAAAAGTGAGGTGTACATTATTTGGTACATTAACGCATAAGCAACCTAAGCAAAAATAATAATGCAGAATACAAGATAGTCGAAGAAATATACAGAAGTAGTCAAGGTCAGTCCCCTCCCGTTCGCACCCCTTTGAAATCATCCAGTAGTTTTTGCATCCCCCCCAGAACGACAGAATATGTTATTCTAATGTGTACATAAACATTGTTCTGATGTAAAGCAAACATTGTAAATCATTAAATTTAATTCTGGATTTAGATTAATATGAAAATAATCTGTTGAGCACTCAAACTTGAAGGCACGAAATACTACTCACATCCCTTGCCGTCATCCATCGCAGGAATGGCTCGGTCCAGGAGCGTTCTTTTCTCTTGAACTTGACGATAGTCGAAATCTTTTTGCATTACCAAGCGGTCGATCGGTTTTTGCAGTAGCTCTGAGCAAGAAAGAAGATACGGTTTATTAACGCGATTTACGGCAAAGCGCGGGCCGGGGGTAGAAAGCGGTTTGGCGTGCAATAAATTGATTCACATATGAATCCCAGTTTTGATATGGAACGCAAATTAGTGAAGTTGAAATAATCTAAATTACCAAAATCATATTAATACTATTATGAACTGTTATCATTAATCCTATCGTGTAATAATTAGGACAGGGCAAAATGGAGTATCTGAATTGAATATTAGGCTTAAAGTCGAGCATTTGACTATCAGTCATTATGATATCATAGCGGTATGAATAGCGGAAAGTTCAAATATGCACCATTTATGTGACTGCAAAGAGTACAATCTAATTTTACATCATTATAAAGATAATTTGGTATTTTTTTGACCATACCTATTTCCTTCGAAATTGCGACAACGCTGCTTTGTATTACATGTTTCGTATGCTGCGATGCGACCAATCGAGGTTTCAAGGCATTCGCAGTAGAAAAAAGTATCGAAGCTATAAGTCTCGTTGAAAAATTATCTCTTAGTGGCGAAGAGCATATCATTTCAGCCGAAAAAATCAATAATCAATAACTGGATTCTAATGCGAATATTGAAAACTATGTTGGGCATAAATTCATTCTCACAGGTGAGGAAAGGCCAGAAATTTCAAAACACCAATTTCACCTCTTCTTGCAATCTATAAAATCATGATTTTTGTTTCAGAACAAATTTTCCGCCTCTGGCTAACTGTAACATCCTGGAAGAATTTCACCGATCCATTACACACATACTTGAAATGTATCCCTGCTGGCGCTTTCTTTCTGCCATTTTACGCTGCCAATTCACCAAAGCGTTCTCTTGATTCATCGATAACTTGATCAAAGGTTGTCTCGGCGGAATTTCGGACTTAGACGGCCTGACAGGTATCTCGGGCGCCACCGGAGAAGCCATCACTGACGCTCTTGAGTCGGGCTGTTTAAACAGAGGCAGTCACTAACGAAGAAGTTCTACTTTTTCATGCAATATACGCCTTTCAGACAGAAAGCACTGTTTTTATACTAGCTGGATTGTAAATACATAAAATTTATACCAGATTACCCCTGACGAGTGTCAGCCGAAAATAGGCGGGTTCATTTCAATATGATTATACTTTTCAATTGTATATTGAAGTTCTCTACCTCCAAGAAGCTCTTCAGATATATATTTAAAATTACCGCCACCAATGAAAGTTCTAGTTGAAATTTGTCACATTTTGATATCGGCAGACAGCATCTGCCTGACCAGGTAAAATATGGTATATCGGTATGCCGCTATTAGCTCAAAATCTCAATATCGGTTGTGCTCCAATGACGATAGTTGAATGTAGTTTGACTCCATTCTACTTTCTCGATCAACCCGTGAGAACAAAATATTAAAGTAAATGAAGAACTTTTCGGAGGTACAGAACTTCAATATACAATTAAATAATATATTCATATTGGAATGAACACAACTATTTTTCAGCTGACACTCGCCAGGAGTTGGCCTATTCGTCAGCAACTAGTAGAGAATTGGAAAGAGCAATGTATCAACAATCCTATCCCTGGTGTTGGTGACGTTTAGAGCTTTCGCAGCCCTACCTATTTTACTGGGCTTGGGACCAATCACATTCAAACATCTCACTTCCATATAGTTTTGCTTGATGGCTTCCGACACAAATTCTTCGACCGATCCCAACAGCGTGTGCGCGATTATTTCACCGCTTTCCTCGTTAAATCTAGACGTAGTAGATTAAAATCTTAACGGGGTCAGACGAATCCATAGAAAGTCTAAGCAGTTACTGTAGCAATTCACACTGTAAATTTCTATTTAATAATAAGTAACCATTCACCAGACAGGCGAGGGTGGAAAAATTTTTAGTAGTTAATCAAAGGCTGCTACTTCAGAAATTGCAAGAATCAAAGTAGCTTATGTCCATTTTACACATTTTGAGTAAATTAACTTAATGTAAAGTTATCATTTTCTTATGATCAACTTTGAAACAATGTGATAAACATTAACATGGCCAAAATATGGCCGAAAAAAAGAACACTCACAAAACTTGATTTTCTTTAAATATGAAAAATGGTTCACAAAATTTCAAACGCGACGATATATCTTTGCCACTAATGCAAAATGACTAATACTGCAAATAAGTACAATCATTGAAAATAAATTGAGTTACCATGATACAGAAGCTATTTCACATTGTTTTTAGGTCAATTTCCATCGTAAAGGTGATGCAAACTTAATCCCAATACTTCTTTCTACTTTCAAAATCCAAATTGTAAAAAGTAGCTTTGCCTAAAAACTGTTCAAGTTGAAGTTGAAGTATTTTAAAACCATAACCACTCGAGTAAGTAGTCCTAGCAGACAAAATCTACCTGACTACTCTGAAAAAGCATGAGTACTTTGTTACTGAGCACCTCTGGATCTAACGCACTCACCTGGGCCCCGACGGTCCCGTGTAATCTATCGGCTTCAAGTCCGCATCCGGGGGAGCGACCTTTGCCACCACTATTTTCTTTGACTTCTTTGTTGGTTCCGTTTGAGGCTTGTTCTTCTTTACAATGATTCGGCTGCTGTTTGGCGGCTTCGGTTGACGGTGAGAAGTTTCCGCTATGGACTTGCGCAGCTGATGTTGATCAAAGAATATAATGTCGGAGAGCAAAAAAATCAGTGGCACACCAGTTGCGCGAATAAGGATCAGTGGTTATGATTTGGAAATATTGATCACAAGCATATTCAAACATTGAATTATATGGTAACTTGTNAAATTTATCCAGTGTCTAGAATTCAAGCGGTGGCTGGGGTTACCTTTTGTATAGTGCTAGGCACAATGATTTGAGTACTCAAATCTGAATCGAGAAATAATTGTAATGATTCGAGTCCAGTAATGAGAGACCATTATTTAAGTGCTGAAATTTTATGCCCCTTTCAGTAGGAGTAAAATACCAACGAGATTTATAGTTTCGATACGATTTTCTAATGTAAAATCCTTGAAAACTTGATTGATATTAACACAGCATCCAGAACATGTAATAAAAAGCAACGCACGTATGTAGAAATGGAATTTCTGAACTAGTGATCAACCCCACAACGTTGTCACAAAATAAAACGAGTTAGGTTAAGTCGGAAAAAAATCAAATTATGTTTATGGGGAGTAGAACTGAGAATATTGTCTTTGTGGACGTATAATAGCTGTCACATNCTCGACCCGAAGCCGAACATTATATTTAATATCATCATTGAGATGGAAAAAGCTATCTCTTGTCTAGTTCATGCAGAAAAATATGCCCGTTTACATTTTGAAGGTCTTCTTCTCGGATGGAAAGTCTTTGAATCTCCTCGTTATTGATGACATCGCTGCGGTGCGATGAATTCGTTGTGCTAGCGTCCTGTGTGGCGAGGTGTTTCTTTTTCCCTCTTTCTGTACCATAAGAAAAACTTTGTTAACATTCTATAGGCTGTATCCCATGTTTACAGAAATAACCATATTTAAAAGTAATTGCATTACCGATTCTCTTGGTAATGCGGCAGATTATAATTGATGCACGGCGTTAACATATCAGATAAATTTGATAGGAGTTTTGCAGTAGGCCTATTACTTCTACACTTAAATAAATACCAATACTACAATGAGTAATTGATACCATTAAAAATGAATTCACGATTGTTTTATTCGTTTATTCCTGGCAACCACCAAATCAAAGAAAATAAGCCTACGTTGTTTCATCACAAAAAGGAGCTATAAACAATCTGAAAATCAATGCTAACCGCCCCAAAATGTACACTGGTATGGATCGCTAATACACAAAGTTTATTTCATTTTTCACCACACAAAGTGAAGGTAATTAGTGTTATAGTCAAGTACCCAACACTTGTCACTCTAAAACACACGGTGCAAAATCTACGGATATATCTAACCGATGATATTATAATTCAAGCGATATTACTTTGAGCTACCACACAAGTCACGTCACATCGAGCCACACGGTGCGGTTACCAGCCTCTCCCTCAGCGTCGTCGACATGTGACGGAGCGGCACTCGCGCCTTTCTTGTCGGTGCCTTTACTAATGACTGCTTGCGCAACAAGAGCATTGGTTGCGTTCTTCCACATGATGAGCAGCGAATTTGTGACCTCTTACGCGATATGTTTACTAGAATGGTGTCTTTACACGTTAATTGTCGGAATTTTGATACTGGGTTTTAACCCAACTTGAAAAGTATGTTCATAGGGGAAATTCATCAGAATATTCTTGGATGAATTCTATTTCTATTCTACTGATGATTTCCACCTTTGAATTTTATAGGGATAAGATCGATAGGTACAAATATGGGCTGCTACTTGAAGCGGCACTGAACCTCGACCAGTATGATGATTATATATATATTGCAAGTGGCATTGAGAGTCTGTGCTGTTGTATCATGTGGAAGCAAAGCGAGTAATGTAACACATGTTTTCCACATGCCACACAATGAAATTAAACTACAATATGGAAGTCACTTCGAGCAAGTGCAACAGTGAAGATATCATGCCAGTAATTTTGCAGAGGGATAAGAAGCGAAGACGTGGCAGCTAGCGCGGAACGGTACATTATGCAAAAATCATTGTTTGTGGTTTCGGCAATCCTGAGTATAACTATTAACCAAGATGCATTATGTGTTGTGTCCCTTGTGTCATAATGTATATTCATGAGTCATTTCATTTGTAGCCTAGTGCTGAATTCCATTTATGGCTATATCCGTGATGGAAACTACACATAATAGTGCCAAACAAGATTTATTTTGACTTGAGTCAGAATAAGAACAATGTCAATACATCAAGCATTCGTACACAATGCAAAAGNTGTAATCAACTCCAATGTCGAACCCGGCTGTAGGATAGGGGTGTGAAAATAATCGAAGCCACCTACAGCCTTCGGACAAAATTTCAATTATTTCGTCGTCAATGGCCGGGGACAGCAAGTGAACTTGTTCAGAATTTACTGACTTTAACATTTAACATATTTCTATAATTTTTTTTTAATACAGGTTATTACACCAAAGCTGTGATTACTGTATGTTTTTCGAACACAGCTTAAGGGAAACTGGTTGAAAAAAATGAATATTCGATAGTCGGTCAATTTTTGGGAATCGTTATGACAATAGGAACATGATATCAAGACATAAATCCAACAATTTTTACTACCCAGAAGCAAATGATTGTAAAGTCACTCAAGAGTCAATATTTGTGACCTTTGAGATTTTTCTCATTTGTGATGCAGACATCGTAATATTACGGCAAATATTGAAGAAAATTATGTTGTTTTTCTCATGTTTTAATTCTGACTACTGCATGCCCGTGTACTGCAAATTCCCAATACTTGGACAAGAACTATATTGTGCAAGTCATAAAACATGAATCACTCCTGACCTTTTATACTGCTAGGATATTGTGATGTATTGAAATGATTAGACATTAACAAGTGCTCCGTAGGTATTAATTAGGCAGTAAAAATCAACGCACTCAAAGTTTCTAGCAAATCGGAGCAGAAATTCGGAAATAAAAGTAAGACAGGCAAAAGTTGACAGAAGCTATTATTTATTCAGCACAGGGCACACCTTTGTTGATATTTGTAACTCAATTATTTACGGTATTGATTGATACATACAGTATTCCAGTGGCAATATAATACAACCAGAATTGCGAGACCAAACCTGAATTTGCTGCACTTTTGTTGAGCATACTGAAACTCTTGCTAGATAACTTGGTGCTTGGTTGACGACCACTAGTATCCTTCATGACAATTCCTTTCTATTGCGGTGTTTATATTTTGACAAGTATTTTGACTCAAACGAATCGAACAAAAAGTTAACCACACGGAGCGTTCTGTCGGCTTGGCGACCAACTCCACATCCACAAGTGGCGCCATTGTTTCTGAGATCACTGGATATTCGTTGCTGACATGTCGCTAGATGTCCCGACAAATTAACCGACGTAAGGTGACGCATTCGTGCGTCACAGGCGACGCAGCTTTGTCGGGAAATCTGTCGGTCAAAATTGTCTCGCGAGGTTACCCGATAAAACAGCAGGGGAAATCGCGTATATCGGGTAACGGAAACGTTCGTCCTGAGATTTTAGTCTGGTTTAGGTATTTCCATGGCTGTATAATTGATTATAAGTCAGTTTTATAATATTATAAGTTACTTTTGGCTCCTGTGGATATAATTATATCGTCGAATGGCGATATGTCTAAAGTACCGTACGAAACGAACTGAATTATTCTCTATCTACTCAAGTCGTCCTGGCGAAATCTTTGTGATCATGTGAAACACGATTTTTGACAACACGTAATATTAACCCTCAACATGACGAATCACCGATTGCTCGATTAAAACGGATCTATCCTGTGTCGAAATATTCCGATTTTCACCAAATACACATTCGGGCATGCAAAGTACTGTATTTAGGGATTGCATTTCGTAGAGGTTAATTTTATATGCGATTAGCAATTTTACGCTATATTTCGCTCTCGGCAATTTGTTTGAGTACCGAACTGCCGATGTACAACAAATGTCTATTTTCAGGCTGGATTTGAGAGTGTACCTGACATACAATTCCGACAATGGACACACCATCGGAAAGAGCTTGCAAAGTGCTTTAATAAAAATCCATTTTCATTTTCAACTTCGTCCTTGTTAAGTACGATTACTACTACCAAGAAAGCATTACATTACGCTGTCGACCGCATAGCGTCGGCATCAATTTCAATGAACGGCAAATGCCAAATTCTGGGCGGGTTTTTGAGATTGTACCTGACTTACAATTCCTACAATGAACACCTCATCGGAAAGAGCTTGCAAAGTACTTTATTAAAAATCCATTTTAATTTTCAACTTCGTCCTGGTTACTTACAAATATGAGTACCAAAGCTACATTACATTGCGCTATCGGCCATTGCGTCGGCATCAATTTCAATGAACGGCAAGTGCCAAATTTCGAGCTGGTTTTTAAGATTGTACCTGACTTACTATTACTACAATGAACACATCGTCGGAAAGAGCTTTCAAAGTACTTTAATGAAAATCCATTTTCATTTTCAACTTCGTCCTGGTTAAGTACAAATGCGAGTATCAAAGATGAATTACATTGCGCTGCCGGGCACTGCGTCGGCATCAATTTGAATGAGCGGCAAATGCCAAATCTCGGGCGGGTTTTTAAGATTGTACCTGACTTACAATTCCTACAATGAACACATCATCGGAAAGCGCTTGCAAAGTACTTTAATAAAAATCCATTTTCATTTTAAACTTCGTCGTGGTTCATTACAAATACGAGTGCCAAAGATGCATTACATTGCGCTGCCGAGCATTGCGTCGGCATCAATTTCGATGAACGGCAAATGCCAAAAATCAGACGGGTTTTTAAGATTGTACCTGACATACAATTCCTACAATGATGCACCTTAAATCAGGGGCGGGCAACATAAGTCCCACGGGCCGGATGCGGCCCGCGACGGGATTTTGTGCGGCTCGCCGACAGTTCTCGGTCTTACGTGATGATGAGGCCCGCGTCGCCGTCTACAGGCTTTTAGGATAGAGTTGCCATACGTCCGGAATTTCCCGGACATGTCCGGAATTTCACTGTTCAAACTGCGTCCGGGAGGAATTTCTAAAATATGTCTAAATGTCCGGAATTTTGAAGGTTTGAAATAGGATCAAAATATTTTCGTAAATCAACAGAAACTACCCCAACTGGTTGGTCGTTCGGTATCCCCTATTTGTACATCACATCGCATTGTGTTTCTTGTATATCGTATTGTACATTGTGTGTGTGTCTTGGGCAAATGAAAATACCTCACTTTAAAATCCGACAGTGGGCGCTAGAGAACGTCCGGAATTTGCTACGCAAAAATATGGTAACCCTAATTTAGGAGCAAACATTTTTGAGCATGAACAATACCAAGACAAATCAACCTTCCAATACAACTGATGTTCACCGCGTTGACGTAGCCAGGGGCGAATGGGACCATGCCATTCTCAAATTTTTCGAGAATATTCGTAATATTTATAAATGGTGGAATCTTTTCGGACAGATGGATTCAAACTAAAAAAAATTTGCGCACGTCGGGTGATTTAGCGTCTCTATACGTACGTGTCTTGATTATGAGAATACAGTATCATAGATACTAGGGATGGTGTGAACGTGAGGCTCGCGTTCGCGTTGTGTGTGAACCTCAGAAATTTAGAGGTTAATTTTGGTTGAAATTTATGGCATTTTAACTGCGGGCCCCTATTTGCATGGCACTGGCAGCATAAAAAATCAACAATAAACGAGCTTGCACCTTGACAATCCCAAAATTTTTCCTTGCTTAGTCACAAAAGTCGCTCGAATATATAGTGACTCTCTGCTGTGACCTTGACCAGCAATCGCATAACATCAAGAGCGAAACTCACTACATGTAGGTAGTCAACGAATGATGCCCTTTCAACCAATTAATGAAGTTGATATCGTCGTCTGATGTAAGAAATCTACCAGGCGTAAGGGGTCCATCTTGATTTCATATGTTTATTGTATCATAAAAACCAAATCCGTGCGATTGGGGCATTGCATGGCTACTGCAGCATAACTTGTTAATGGGGTAATATCGTTAGCAAGTATAGAAACCCGTTTTACACTTTGCTCAATATCAACGTAGCAGCTAATACTCAGATGCAGAATACATTGTCCGGTCTGACCTAGACCGTTAAGGATTAAGGTTATATTCCCATGCAAGTCTTCGACGAAATTGTTGGCAAAGCGACGGAAGATATTAATTTTATGGGATTATTATATCATTTGATTGCCCCCGCAGTTGATACATTTGGCGACGTTTAAAGCTTCAATATGTAATGCAGCATTGTGGAATTATGCGGCCCGAATCGCGTCGCTATAGGTATCGTGTACTTGTAGGCTATGTATATTTTAATACAGGCTAGCACTTCACTGAACTGTACGGTTGGAATTAGCAATATGACGTCACAAGGTTCACGTTCGCGTTCACACAGAACCTTTCAGAGGTTCACACCATCACTAGAAAAAACCCGAGACCGTTGGGTTGCAATAGTTTTTAACAAAGTAATTAATAAGAATAAATCCGCTCGAAGTGAATGATCTGCGATAAGCTCATTAATGTATATTCTTATTATGCCATGATCAATGTTCAAAATTATAATTATACCGCGTGCTGTAAATTTTCGAAGAAACCACTTGCTCATGCACTCACCAATATCATTGATGAAATTCATTTTTTATGCAAAAATTAGACTAGAAGCCATATATCCTATGATTTTTAATCACATGCGTATCACCGATTTGACTCGCCCGGTTGCCTAATCCAGATATAGTTCGCAATTGCAGGAATGTGCGCGTCTCCGTCTCTGAATAGTATATACAATACATGTACAGAGCGTAGTGCAGGGTAGGATGGACGTATCTGTGGCGCGCTCCCACGGGGGGAGTTACCCTAAACTCAAAAATTTTTCAGGAATCCGGCCCGCCTCCCCGCCGGATCGAGAAGTTGCCCGCCCCTGCCTTAAATGAACAGTTTATCATGTGTATTTGGCGCCCAGTTTGTTCATTATGGCGTACGCACTGGAATGTGGCTCTAGGCTACATAAGTACTTGAGATGCGGCCGTGAATGGCAAAAAGGTTGCCCAGAATGCCCACCCCGGAGTTTGTGCATTACGACTGTACCGTGTAACGTGGGCTATATGGGTAATAGAGATGTGGCGACGAAGAGCAAAAAGGTTGGCTACACCTGGTCTATTGGTACTTGGAAAATGCAACCAAAAACTGTGGAAAATATATTCGAAAATCTCCGTAGAAGAGTGGGCGGGGTATGCGTTTCACCTGCTGCCTAATAGAAACTGAGCTTCTCCGATCTCGCCAATTATTCCTCCCTATTTTTTTCTGGCTACGCCCTAGCTGTACCGCCCCACAAGACACAACACATTGATTAGGGATCGAAAATCGGCGGAAGCCTATTATTACCTAATAATGGTCTCTGCTAAGTAGGGCGCTTTATGGATTTGCTCTAAATAATAACAAAAATGGTAAAATATTATGCATTAAAACTGCAGTTAAAAAATGCTGAGATCCCCAATCATTGGTTGTCTTTAGATGCACGAAACAGACCCGCATACGAAATCAGCCAGCATAGAATGGTGAAGCGGCCGTTGAATCGCGATAAATCAAAGGAATCCAGCGTAGGGTCGGAGAACCATGTAGCTCAGAAGATCGGACAAGGACACGATCCCAATGACGCAATCTTCTGAATTGACGACAACAAGACGATGCACCTATGTAAAGAAAAATGAAAGCAAATTAATCAACTTTGAAGCAATAACATTTGAACCGA
This sequence comes from Botryllus schlosseri, assembly GCA_000444245.1. Lineage (NCBI taxonomy): Eukaryota > Metazoa > Chordata > Ascidiacea > Stolidobranchia > Styelidae > Botryllus > Botryllus schlosseri. The sequence continues at coordinate 12,635 of ATSW01004819.1, forward strand.
TGCTGTGTATGTATTTATTACGTATTACGTGCTCCTAGGTTACCAGATCACAGCACATATTCGTATTATCAGTGTTGCGCGTGGCCAATTAGGTAGGAGCGTGTTGCCAATTAGCGAAATTCGTCTGTGCACAACTGCACAGGTCATTGATGGCCGTGCTAACAACAACAACAACACAACAACAATGATTGGGTTATAATTTTCATCTGAACAAGTTACACACAATGTACAATGCGATGTAACGAACAGATAGGAGGATGTCGAACGACACGCATCAGTAGCGATCCTTTACTCTAACATCCACCTCGGCCTAGAGTGCCCGATGTCACAGATCTTTTCAATGTTGATCTTTATTGCAGCCGCGGTCCTTTCTACTAGTTCTTTCCATTCCTTGTGAGTG
>ATSW01004822.1:0-18717 GCA_000444245.1 Botryllus schlosseri
TAATCGTCAGCAACTAGTAGAGAATTGGAAAGAACATTGTATATCAACAACCATATCACAAAATATGACGTCACCAGTGTGAAATTTCGCGGTTTCCTGAAGACAGACGTTTCAAATTTGTTGGTATTGTGATTTTCGACTAAGACGTCCAAAAATGATAGCGAGTTGTTGCGTTCTTTTTCAATTGTGAATTGCAAGGCCGGGTGAAGCGAGTTTGAGCAAGTGAGAAAGTCAACTCACTATCATTTTTGGACGTCTTAGTCGAAAAGCACAATACCAACAAATTTACAATGTCCGTTTCCAGGAAACCGCAAAATTTCATGCTGGCGACATCATATTTTGTGATACGATTGTTGATATACAATGTTCTTTCAAATTCTCTACTATTTGCTGACGATTACCCCTGACGAGTGTCAGCCGAAAATATTCGGGTTCATTTCGATATGAATATATTATTCAATTGTATATTGAAGTTCTGTACCTCCAAGAAGCTCTTCAAATGTAAATTGTAAAAATGCGATTTCGGAACTATATTGTCTGTTTCTATGGAACTCCTGTGAATTTGCGATAATCTTTTGAGTCTGACTCGAAATATGAACACTCAATTTGATATCTGTTGAAAATATATAGTGATAATACGATTTGAGAACTATTTTGTCTGTGCCTGTGGAGCTCGTGCGAAATTTTAAGCAAATTTGAAAATTTTGAAACTGGAATCTTTCGAACCTGACTCGAAATAGACACACTCAATTCGCTATGTACGGAATGTAAATTGTGATAATACGATTTCAGAACTATTTTGTTTGTTTCTGTGAAATTCCTGTGAAATTTTCAGGAAAATCGAGAATTTTGAATGTTAGCCTTTTTTTTAAAAACCTGTTCTTCGCACTTCAGATGGAGAGTTCGCGTCACTGAAAGAGCAAACTTCAGACAGCATATTTTTTCACCGTTGTCACGGGTTCAAATCTTTGCATGAAACGTTTAAAAAGTAAGTGTTTGACATTCATTTAAAAATTTGTATGTTACAATAGTAAAAGCTACTTTTGGATGCGCCTGCATGGTAATTAGCACAAATACTTCACTGCTTCAAATATTCACATTGATTTGTTTCACTAGTGGAATCATTGATTTTGCTGATGTGAGAATTATCTGACCTTGCGACGAACTGTTTAGATGTCCTGAATTTCTCACGCACTTTGCGAGTGTTGACTTCTACGAACCCTGGAACCAAAACGGATGGCTGAAACTAACCGAAACTTTCCTTGCCAATAACGAAAGTAAGGGGTTTGGATAGTTTTGCATAGTTATCATATTTCAAGAGCTTTGTACGGAATATTTTGAGCAAATTTGCTGCCCACCTTTTCGAATGACCCACACAATGAGACTTGCGTTATCTTATAGTCAGAGTGCAAACTTCAAGTGAATTTGTTTACATAGTTATCTCCTAATACCGGATTGAGGTCTTTAATTTGCTGCTGTGAACCCAGGTGTCAATTCACTTCCGTGGCCTGAAAACGTAACGCCCAACGATTACATCAGGAAGATTTGTTCTGCGATTTCGAGAATCCATGAAGACTCCATTCATCGGCTTAAAGGTTTTTATTACTCCCTTTTGATATTTGATATTCTATACTAGAGAGCAGGTTCATAACCTCTTTTTACCTCAGCTAAGATTTTTATGGTGGTTGTATGGACCCCTGACAGCAAAAGAACATACATAAAAAATACGGACAGATCTATCTAATAAGGACAATATAGTTTTATAGCTGTATTTCAACATTGGTCCTTCATTGACCCCTTAAAAGTAGTCAGCGAATCCCCATGGAGCCCCAGGTTTAGAATCCGGTAATAGGTTGGGTTGTATACTAAAAATAATTGAATTTGAAAAAGTGATCTTGATATATGGCCTTGAACATCTAATGAAATACTTCTATTATGACGTTTTGTATTCTGGCGCCCTCTTGTGGTAGTGGAATTTCACAATCTCACCAAACTAGTCGAAAATAGCAAATTTTACCATATCTTATTATCTATTTTTGGTGCTTAAAAGCTGCAGAAATATGATGTCTCTATCTCATTTTTGTAGAACTTTGCCTTAAATATGATCAGGAAAACAGTTACAAGCAAATCACTGATTTTTATAGTAAAATCAAGCACTGATGCACTCCTTTTCTTCCAGCCGTACTACCAAACTCGTACAACGCGCTGATCAAGCCTTTAACTCTACAAACGACAGTAGATTTATTCGTGAATATCGCGCTGAAAGTAGGCTCCAACCAAAGAAAAGTATTGGAGAGGTATTCAATCGCTCTGGAAGCCACCAGCGCTGAATCGCCTTGACCTGACGTCTCGATTAAGGTTCGACAACGTGTTGTCGAAAATTCGCGACGCCGACACCGAAGTGGAGCATCTTAAGATGGGCAAAGCGGGGTTGATTCCTCTGCTGCAGTCTTCCATCGAGAACGAGAGGTCTTGGAAGAGGCACGTGGAACAGGAGACCAAAGAATACGCCGAGGCAAAAGATAGGTGCGGCATCGAAGAGAAAATTATCGAAGCCGTGGAGGAGGAACTGGAGACGCTGAGAATGAATACGAAAATCGCGTTCGACAAGGTGAGTTTTCGGTCATTGTTTTTATTGATTTACTATTGGAAATATTACTCGATAACCTGGTGTAGAAATAGACACCGCGTTTCAGGTAGATTTCACTTTGTCCCAAAATTTTGGTCTTTGCTCTTTGGTGGATTCTACTGAATAAAAATTAGTCTGTGCTCGAGATTACCGGACCGCGATCTGGTATATCAACGTCGTCTTCCGAAACATGCCACCTCAATTTTATCACTTATCCTTTTATGTTACTTTACATTCAGTGTGCATGCCTCTTATTTACAATGTCCAAGGCCCACTATGGTGGTGAATAAATATAACTGTGATAGCGAAACGATTCTGGGCCAGCTTGACACAATTCTCGACGTGATTTCGGTGAATGGGATACTACAGAGAAGAGGAGAAAGAATTTGTGTGATGCAAGCTTTGCGCAACGCAACTCTTACATTATGTCCAACGATTTCTAGTTCGGACATTTTAGACTGACTTCAAAGATTAACGAGCCATAAATCGTCAATTCATTACGATTTGTTGTGGTGGTGCCCTATACTCCCACAGGAAAATGATAATTAATAATAATTCTGGCTATTTTATGTTACACTAATACGACCTGCTGAAGTCCGAGTTTAATGCACACCCTTTTGAATGCAGTACGACATATGACCCTGCTGGAATACTTGGTTACATCAGCGGTTAATTCCATAATCGAAATTATTTTCACTGTTGTAAGCCGTAGGCTGTCATCATAGGCGTAGCCGGGGGGACGAAAGACACCGTTCCCCCCTCCCATTTTCGACTTGTACATGGTGACTCCATACGTATCGCTACGTCTCATCAGAGTTGACTGAAAAGCTTGATGTAGCCTACTTATAATTCGATAATATGAATATATATTTTGAGCGAACAGCAACAAATTTAACTAAACTTTCATTAAATCTACAATTTTCCAAATAGCCCTGTGGCCCACCTCAAAATGCTCCTGCATGACCCACTGGTTGAAAACCCCTGGTCCAGGCACAGGTGGGTGTCTGATCTCAAAGACTACTCCAAGTCATTTTAATACCTTCCAATCTGTGTAATTATGATTCCCGATTGTTTGCTGGACTGCTTCACAAAACATATCGTATCATCTGTTAATGGCAAACTACGTTCGATAACGCATTTTTCAATCATTTTCCCAATATTTTTATTCCCAGGTGAGCCCACTATTCGACGCCGCAGTCCACGCAATGCAGGCCGTCAGTGTGGGCGACATCGCCGAGTTGAAATCGTTCAAGAAACCGCCGAAAAGCGCGATCACGGTGGCTACAGTCCTATGCGAAATCTTCAACGTGGTGCCGGCAAACTGGGAAAATGGGAAGAATCTGATAATACAAGACCAGTAAGTCTATCGTGTCAGTTAAGTTAAATGTTGTATTTATGGCATTGGGTAATCTCATTGGTCATGCCTATTTGGGACAATGCTGTAGGGCTCATCACGACTTTATAGATATGTAATTTCTAGTAACGTGTGTACTGTGTAGCTTTGTATTGCATATTTCATATGTTGCGGTACGACCAATCGAGGTTTCAAGGTTTCTACAGCGAAAAATACCATTGAAACTGTAATTTTTGTTGGTGAACTAGCTCTCACTGGCAAGGAGCATATAATTTCAGTACTCGAAAATATCTTCTCCCACTCCTCGACTGAACCATTACATATAATAATCTATTCAGATTTGAGTACTCAAATCATTCCAGCCAACCCTGCTAATTGGCAAGAGTCTCGTTTATTGTCCTGGCCAGGTATGCCGCAAATTATATGTCCTGAAATCGATGATGGAAGGAAAAAAGAAATTTCAATTGTAAACACACCGTGGTCCAAATATCGAGTCGGCCTCATGTTAAATATATCAACTATTTCAAATTCGAACACTTCAGTTGAATTAGATCTGTGCCGATTAAAAAATATCAGTATAAATCCAATAAGAGTGTTCACAATCGAGATATATTAACAGATTCTACTGAATGAATTCTTGTCCGAGCTAATGATTACCGACATATCTATTTCAAGATATATATTTCACATACCGACACACTGTATTTTCATCGCTTGTTCATTTTTTGGTACTTTTGATTTATTACGCATGCCTCCTTATATTTTCTCGTTTCATTGGAAGACTATTCCAAGTTCAAATCCATCTTCCTATCTTTATGTTATCGAAATCTTGTGGTGTTTTGATATTATCAAATTAAACTGGTACGAACTGAGTGCCACACGCTTTCTAATTTATACTATATCCGATGGTAAACGCTTTACTAATCTGCGCTTTACCACGCCAGGTTTTTCGAAGAGCTCGAGTTCTACGACAAAGACAACATCCCGGAACCGCTGTTCCAATTACTTTCGCGTCGCGTGGCTGACCCCAATTTCCAGGTACAGATATGGCTGCTATGTTATTTTACAATTGAGTAGTAATAGAGCATTATTTCATTACTGGCCCCCTGAGTTGGTTTAGTATGTTCCGAAACTGGTATTCCAGAGTCCCAATATCCTGGCTTGATCGATGCTTAACGAGTGACAGCCAAAAATATTCATTGTATTTCAATAAGCATGTATATTTAAACTTGAATAATAATAATTTGTCACACTCTCCAAATTTCCATCCTATCCACGCTTTTTTTGAGGCATCATTTTTCCATTTCAGCCGCACGTGATTGCCAGAGGCAGCAGAGCGGCGGAATCGATATGCATCTGGGTGCACGCGATCCACTCCTACGCGAAAATGTGCCGGTACATGGCCCCCAAAATACAGAAAGTCAAGGAGACCAAGTCGCGACTGCGCAAGGCGCAAATCACTCTCGGAGTAAAACGCGTCAGGTGACTACTAGAGAATTCTGGTGATCTAATTGGACTTATTACTTCAAATCTAATTTGTGAAATGTCGTTACTTTAATTCTAATCCAATATCTGGTTTTCTTGAAAAAGCTACAGGACTTGCTATAGAACTGTATAGCGCGAAACCGGCCGAGCTTGGTGTACAGACAATCCCCATTCTAGCGCTAAGGACTCGGAATATATTTCAATTTCCAAGTGTTTGCAGATTAAGTAATTCTAGATGCATTCTGATTTGGAAAATACTGTGTAGCTACCTTTCTAATTCCAATGAAACTTGAACTACTGCAACACAACTTGTGAAAGTTGTTAACTTACGTCGAGTGCGTGGTTTTCGCCGCAGGTGCTATCAAATCAAAGAGAAGCTGGACGAGAAGATACAGAAGCACAGGGAAGCGCACGAGACGGCCAAGAAGGTCGGGAGAGATTTGGAAGAAATCGAGTTGAAGATGACGAAGGTATGAGACATGATATAAAATTTCGCGACTAACACTATCAGTATCAGTATATTACTATGACCGCAAACGAAGTGATCAAAGCTTACAGCTTACGTTGTCGTAACTCTAGTAGTAAAGTAATAGAATAGCAAAATGTATATTTCCGTTCTCTGTTCTTACCTTAACCAATAAACCTATGGTTTTATTGGAATTGAATTCGAATATAGTTTATATAGTCCTCAACCATCGCGGCAGGCTTGAATTGTATGATATCTATTTGTAAATGGGTAATGTATTGCATATTATCAATTCATTTCTCTATTCTCTATTTTGGAACTGTGGCTATGCAATTACGTAGTTTAACAGTTCGACGTATATGTGAGCGATACAGCGTCTTCTTGCATGCATATTTAACTCTATATTCGTTCATCGGTTCGGAATCAATGACCACTCAAACTGTATTTCAGACGGCCAGCAAATTGCAATGACGTACTGTAATCATGCCTGATACATACTTCGAAAACACAACTTGACTTGAAATGTGACTTGACTCGTGACTTGACTTGACTTGACTCGAGTCACCTTTAAAAATCGATTGACTTGAATTGACTCGAGTCAAAATGTGCAATGACTCGAAATGACTCGGGACCAGAAGGTGGTGACTTGATCCCAACACTGTTCAATACACCACATGACTGCAATAGAATGAAAAGATAGTAAGGCGTCGTTACGATTTGGAGTAGTGGAGCCTTGACACCTTGATTGGTCGTATCTTAACAAACAAAAGATGTAGTTCAAAGTTAGTGAAATTGCATCATGAATTTTCGAATAATCAAGGCAAAGATTTATTTATTCTAAATTCCATGCCGGTGACGTCATATTTTGTGGTACAATTGTTGATATACAATGTTCTCCCCAATTCTCTGTAAGTTGCTAACGATTACCCCTGACGAGTGTCAACCGAAAATATCCGGGTATATTACATTATAAATGTATTACACAAGGGTATATTGAAGTACTGTATCTTGAAGTGTCTTTCAATATTCATACTTTACTTGAAGAGAAACACTTGCTTATAACCACCTCTGATCACGGCAGGCTCAGATCCTGATGGGTAACTTGACCGAGCATACCAACCTGTGGACAGACACAAGGGAAGCGATACGGTCTCAACTCAATACCGCGATCGGAGATTGTCTGCTGTCCACGGCTTGCCTGGTCTACCACGCTGTGTTGCACCAGACTCAACGCGAACCTGCTTTCGCGGCTTGGATCGCGATATGCCACGAGGTACATCACTGTGCGGTAGTTTCAAACATTCAAGCACGACCGATAGGGTTGTAATGACCTAAGTCATAATTTTTCGTTGACTTGACTCGAGTCAATTTGTATATTGACTCGACTTGTACTCATATGATTCAAGACATTCTGGATGTAAAATAGGCTTAGAAACTATCCTTTATCTGTTTGGATAAACATGTTAAGAGCGAGAAATGCCTTCGGTATCAGCCAAGAGTTTTGCAGAATAGATCCCATAGGGGTTCGTGGACCCCAGTTTAAGGACCCCTTGCATTTATTTGAATATATATCAACCTTTAATAACAAAACTTCATTTCTGAAGTTTGATCGTTGAATTCAAGTTTAATTGACAAAATGGCAGTGACAACTGTCCCCTCAAGTTAGGAGCAGTTAGAATTGACGAAGCAATGACAATATAAAATGAAATATAAAAATAATAATAAAAATTAGAATAAATAATTGAAAATAATCTCTTTCTCTCTTTCTCTTCAGGAAGGGATTTTCGTGAATTCGTCGATAGAACATCCGGACGACGAGTCATCGTTTCAAAGCCTGCAATTCTCGTCCAACAGGCCTTTGGGACAAAACAAGATGCATATCAGACGCGACTCCATATTCAACACCCCTCCCGACGTCACGGAGTTGCGTGGCTTCAACCCTTACACGTTGTTCGTCTCCAATCAAGTGAGTCAGAGTATAGAATTGCAAATAAGGTCGTAAATTTCTACCCAAGAAGGCCTACAAGTGTAGTAGCTATTTCCAAGTAAGTAATAATTAGGTATGTTAGGCCTAGTTTTGCTTAAAGAATCGAAAACTGTGGAGGAGAAAGGGAATTACTGTACGCATAAGGCACGTTCTTTAATATTATTCCTTTATTTTCTGCGGCAGGCATGCGAGGACCTGCAGCATTCTTGGAAACCGGCGGAAAAAGTCGTTTACTCCGCTCTGGCTACTTTGTTCAGCGTATCTTTTCACCAGTCCACGTGCTGGCCTTTAATCCTCGATCCCGACAACGAGCTTAAACCATGGATTAAGATTCTCGCCGAGGCCATCGCCAAAGAAAAGGAGTTATCGGAAGAGAGGTTTGTGAACGGGTGTTATTTAGGTATGGGGAAAAGGAACAGTGTAAGCGANGTGAAAGTAAATTTNAATTTTGACNGTGCTTAGTTGAATTATTCTCTNTTATTCTTTATTATTATCANTTGTACTCTATTCCTCTCTCTGCAGATGTTCCGATTCTGACACGGAAGATCCACCTGACNTCANAAACAACAGCAAAGTGATCGTGTGNCCGTCAGATCACAGNNAGCTCGAGCAAAAATTGTNGGATTCTATTTNGCNCGGNCACCATNTGTTTATCACTGATATCGAAAGAGCGCCCGANTCNGTTATNAAGACGGTGTGCGAAACNANACCNGGACAGGACCAGNGCGNGCCCGACAGGGTCCATCCNAATTTCAGGTATGTAGATCATGGATGTTTGTAATAATCGGGAACCTCCAGCTTTGGTACGAGGTAGCTTATCATTCAAAACATGTAACACAAGGCTACCCACGTCCGTGGCAATGATACACCAANGTAACAGTGATGAACCTGCAGAATGCTATGACATACTAGTNTATTTACNTCATACAGTTACATATTTCAACAATCCAACACTGTTTTACTGTTATGACTTCATAGTGAGTACACGGGTGCTTGATTTCGACCTGCCCTTGTATTTACTCTGTGCCTTTAATGTCGAAATCTAATCTCTCTTTCTACTTGAATTCATTGTTGAGCCGACAGCAGATCTTAACAGCTTTTACACCTTATTTAATGTCCACTTGCAAATTAAGTATGTTGTTTGTTCATCATGTATTTNTTACCTCGACACGCTCTGAATTAATCCTAATTCATTATCTGCCAACCTACCTACAATGCGCTTTCAGAATCGCCGTAGCAGACTCCTTGATTACCTAATCAGNAANCTNCTGCTGTCGTGATCATTGAAGCATAGCCTATTNGCCAATCAANAGCCGNGGTTTCGTGATTNCTAGNCTTCTCGCCGTTNTATGGTCGGTGGCACGCCCATTCTTGGGCAGCAACTTTCAAACGCTTCGCACGAAATCCTAGCGGCTTTTCTGCGAGCTTCTTTTCGGCCCATCGTTGTTTTCTATCAATAATCTATAGAATAAGACATTACAACGGAGCATTTCAAAGATTTTCCAAATTATGGACAACCCTAGTGCGAAAGCTGCCAATATCTGAATTCTCTCTCTACTGGCACTCGGAATTGTTTTAAATACTCGTGGATATCAACTTTTCAAAAATATGATGACTACTTGAATTCTGCGCAGGCTATTTCTCGTTACGACGACGGACGTCAAATATTTGGATTCGTTGAAGACGACCAGACTACCACTCGAGTTTTGCGCGTGTGTTGATTTCTCGATCGCGAAAGACCACTTCCGGCACAAGCTGCTGAAGATTGTGATGTCGCACGAAAGACCGGACTTTGAGAATCATCGCCGCCTGCTCAGGACCGACATAGCTCACTTGAAACTGCAGAAAAAGAGCGTAATGGATCGGTTGTTCGACAAGGTAAAAGCTGGATTGTGACCGAGTCACAAGACTCCGAGTGACGAGTCAATTTTACTTTCATAGTTGCAACTCGAGTCAAGTCGAATCATTTTCAATTAATAATCGAGTCAAGTCGGGGTGTCGAAGGTTGAGTCCGAGCCATAGTCTTAAGACCCGAGTCCAAGTTAATGTGTTCAATGTTTAGATTCGAGTTCAAGTCATGTTCAATTCGCTTTCTTACAGCTCTGCTTGGGTGATATCAAATGCATTGCGTTCATAAAATGCTGATGTTCTTAATACTCAGCAGTTTCCTGCCCTAATATTCATGTTCAGGTACCGATAGACAAAATACCAATAATGTGGAACTTTACTATTCTTCCAAGTTACAATGAAATGCTTGTCTCGACTCTAGTACAAGTCAAGTTAACACACAAATTGACTGAATTCAAGTCGAGTCACCAAAAAATCGCGACTCATGTCAAGTCAATACAACACTGTTTGGTGCTCAAGTAGCGATTGAGTGCTTCGAATAGTCAAAGTATTTGAACAAGTCTTTCTCTGTAAAGGCGCCATTAGAACAGGAGGAGTTCAGATAAATCTTCTGCATTTCCAAATGGACTATTGCCGAGACTTGAACCGTGGTTGCCGGCATTGATGGTGGCAGATTAACCAACTATGCCAACCTCGCCACCCCAAAACCCAGCCAATTGACACTCGAAGATTGTCGATTTTGAAATTTAATAAATCTCCGCACATATATATGATGATCTTTTATCGTAATTAGCGATTGTTTTCTTTTGTGCAGGTGGCTCAGTCCGACTCTTCGCTTCTCTACGATTCCGGTCTGCTGGACGATATTCGCACTTGTAAACGGGAAACGGCAGCAATCGCCGCGACTCTGACCGAGACTATTAACATGAAGGCAAACTTGGAAAAAGTGAGTCACGAAAAATAAAACGTCAAGTGAGCATTTTGGTGCGTGAGGCATTGTGACAGAGCAATGATAATATACTTGTGTCGGTATCATTTTTTTACTCTGAACTTAATCACTGACTCTCATCAGAAGCAAATGTCCAAATCAGGGATCAGCAACTTTTTTGACACGGCTCAGATTTAAATAGCGCAATGAAACGACAGGCCGCTCATTAGCTTTCTAGTAGTTGCATGTGACATTTGATATTGGATTGCACATAACAAATGAATCGTACTGGGTGCTGAAAATTTAAGTTTTTTATGTTTTGTAGTAAAAATTCGTCGTTCTCATTATGCATGTTTTTTAACTATTTCTCTTACATTGGCGTCTTAGACTGACCCCACTTAAGCATGACCAGAAAGCATAAGAAGCAAATTTTTCTTTCCGATCTGCATTTGACCCCGGGTCTATTCAGCTAAATTTACTTTTAGAAGCATTGGCGTATTAAACTAGTAACATACTCGGCTAATAATATTTTTCCTGTCATTTCATTTAGAAACTTTCGGAGCTCGAAGATGTAGTCGGCGGCGCCCTTGCGTTGTACGACACGTTGACAAAAGCATACTTGATGAAATCTGACTTCTACTGTTGGACATCGAGCGCTCTCCTCTCTGTTCTAAACGATATAGTGACTCTGCGGTCGCGGGGGAAGTTATATCAACCGAACGAAATGTCGTTGAAGGTACGATGTTGCATTTTTTAACATAGATCATCCCCTGAAGCATGAATCAGAACAGGCAACTGCCAATAATTCTGTTCATGGCAAATATTTAACGGATATTTCTATTAGTGTGGGAAATTATCAAGACGACAGGTTTCTCGTCATTGCGAGAGACAGTTCATTCTTCCATTTACGTACCTTGTAATAATCTGCCGACCTAGTTTGGTAGATTGGAGTTTGTGTATAATCTAAAGCTAAACATAGTACATTGAAATTCAGCTATCAGTTTGCTTTGATTTCTCGAACGTCATATTTGATGATACAATGTTCTTTTCAATTCCCTGCTAGCTGCTGACGATTACCCCTGACAAGCGTCAGCCGAAAATACTCATGTTTATTTCAATATGACTATATTACTCGATAGGATACTGAAGTTTTGTACTTCCAATAGTATTTTTTATGTTCCGTTCAACAAGTTAACCTTTCTCTAGCGATGCAGTTTGGTTATGATGTCTGTCTAAAAAATCTAAATTACCGTCATGAACCTTGTTCTATCTGTTACAGTCGAGGGGCGCCGAAATCGATCAGAGCATGACGAGATCTGTGTTGCAGTTGTTGAAAGCGAGCATGTTCAAATCGGATTATTTCGTGCTCACAGTCACCTTGTCTTTGACCAAACTGAGGAACTGCGGTAAAATGTCGAAGGAAGAAGTGGAGAGCTTTATTAAAGATGCAGATGTAAGAGCCGTGCTGTGTATTTCTATTCTGTTCAGAATGCGTAACGGTCAAGAGATAATTGACATGTTTTCATTTTCTTTGAGGCGTTCAGGCATTCTGAAGTAGCAAAGTATCGTAATCTGGTAGATAGTAAGTAACGCTGTGCTATATTTAACTTGTGCATCAACCTTGTTGTGAGATCTTGATAGATTACTTAATACATATTGATGCGTAGTTGTTGCGATAAAAGCGTTTTCATGAGTCTAAATTCGATAATACACAGACTCTCAATTTTGTAGTCGCTCAAACAAGACACTGACGTCATACAAGCCCTGCTTCATTAATATATGTTCCATGCTAGATATCACGGTGCTAACTTGAGGCCATATTAAGTTGCCAGAGCAACTGCAGAGAACATAGTTTGGGAAGGAGTTTGCTTTGACATAGAAATAACTTTATGAGAACACGTTTTTTCAAGATATTATAGAATATTCCAAATTTATACCGATCCGTCTCTATTTTTGCACCGTGCTATTACATATATTATTTCATGGAGCAGCCAGACAAAATCGAGTGGCTGACTGATTCAATTTGAGTCAAGTATATGCTTTAAGTAAAGTGCCAATCATTTTGATTTCGCAGAGTAAGACAGTTCATATATGTACCTTCTATCAAAGACCATCGAAATATGAAAATATATTGTTTGACATGACAAAGAAAACAATGCCAGCTCGTATTTGAGAAAAATTGATATGCACTACTCAACTCAAATCGTTGTAAATCATTGTTATTGTTACTCGATTCAGGTCGAAGTAGGTACTCAAGTCATTGTGCCCTACTGACAATATCTGACTATCGAAATCTATTGACAATATGAAAATGACAATAAGCTTGAATTTCTTATGATTACCACCCGCTTATTTTGAATTAGACTAATTTTCGCAAAAAACGCTATCAAAAGACTTCCCTGATGACACGTAACTCCAAATTTTTTCTCAAGCAGCACTGGTTTGTTACATATTATCCCTCCTTTCCTTGCACAGGTACGAAAGCGCATACCGTCTGGCAGCGATGGCAGCGCTAACGATAAAAAACCGATGTGGATGAGCGGGCAAATGTGGAGGACCGCCAGGAATTTAGAGCAGAGCCACCGAGCTTTCGCCGGACTGACCCATTCCATCGCCACCAAGCACTCGCTTTGGCAAGAATATCTCTTTTCCGACCCGGTCCTGCTCATGAACGTACCCGAACCGGAGATGTCCCGTAAGTGATGGTTATATTTTGTGACAATAACTGTATGTCTAGCGCAGTGCTCTTCAACCGGTATACCAAAATATACACGAGGTGTACTAACAAGAAAAGTATATTCATATTGAAATGCATGCAAGGGTGCATGACTAACCTTAACGTTAAAGCAGCGTTTTACATCCTGGGGATAACGTTTACTGACCTTTTTTGGTAATCAGGTTCCCAAATAGGATGTAAGAAGTACTTTGTCAGTGAACTCCTCCGGATGTAACCTGCGGCCGGCATTTCTTTGAATTAGTGATATTTATTTGCTTTCAATTCGCTCAAGTGCATTGATTTTTGCCAGATTTAACGATTGGACAAAAGGCCCTGCTGTGGAAAACTTTACGACGCGAAACCAGCAAGAAAATCATGACCAGACTCGTCAACGGAGTCTTCGGTAACGCGAGCACTGCGCCTTTCGATTGGACGGTCGATACCTTGCTGGCCTCACAGCCGAGAAATGTGCCGATCGTATTTCTTACCGCGACAGAAGGCACGTGTGGATTTTATCGCTACTATCATGCGCCCTTCAATTAGACTTTTATGTTTTACAGGCGTTCAACCTCTGAAGGAAATTCAGGTCTCTGCTGAGGATAGAAGTATTAAAATCGTGCAGAGGTATGTTTATGAATGATTCTGCGATTGGCGCTATCTGTCGTTATGACGGTGCATACAAGGGCTACTCAACTATTGTTAGCAAAAGTCCAGTTATAAAAGTTTGCTAAGTCTGTTGCAGGGTTGTAACCAAGTCACAAGGTTCCGAGTCACAAGTCAATCTCACGTTTATAGTTTTGACTCGAGTCACGTCGAGTCCATGTAAGCGAGCAGAGGGTCGAGTCCGAGTCATAGCGTTTTGACTCGAGTCTGAGTCCAAGTCATTATGTTCACTGAACAGTCCTAACAGTTTCTGGCCCTATTTTCCAAGTGTCAGGACTGATGGACCAAATGCCAATCATGTGGTAACCTTACTATTCTTTGAAGTCACAATGAAATGTCTGTCTTTGCCGTCCTATAGTCTCGAGTCATATGAATTGGTTAGAGCCTTACACAATGACTCGAGTTTGAAAATATGACTCAAGTCAAGTCATTATGATATCGCGGCTTCAGTCAGACTCAGGTCTAGTCGAGTCATTACAGCCCTGGTCTGTTGTAACTCTCATGAAATAATTTACAGTCATACAAATGTAATATGGTATAACTATATACAAAATCCAGCGGCAAAAGCAGTAAGCAAAATGAATATATTTTCATGATAGTCACAGCTAGCGGGAGGATTGGCATTTATTTATTTATTTCTAGTTCTAGTTCGGATTTTAGAAGTTGTTGAATTGTTGAAATAAACCTGAATACTTTTGGCCGGTATTCATTATGGGTAATCGTCAGCAACTTGTAGAGAATTGATATGCAATGTTCTCTCCAATTCTCTACTAGTTGCAGACCTTTAGGCCTACCCCTGACGAGTGTCAGCCGAAACTATTCGGGTATATTTCAACATGAATATACTATTCAATTAAACAATACATGAACGAATCGAATTTTAGGAGCGCCCCGTTCGACCACGGACTCCCCGTTATCCTGGATCGTTGCATATCCGATGGCCACTGGCTCGTGTTGGAAGAATGTCACATCGCCCAAGATTGGAACATGCAGCTCGTGAATTTAATCACAACCATGACGCAGTCAGCGCCTCGAAGCGCTGACATTGGGGCCGCGAAGGGACAAAAAACGAAAACGCAATTCGAAAAAACAGACGACGCGGACTCGAAACTAAAAAGTCAAATCGTTTACGAAGATTTGCCTCAAAGTCGATTGGAACTGCACGAAAATTTTAGATTGTGGATTATCCTGTCGGTCGAAAGTAAACAGATACAACTTCACGATTGTATTCCTGACGTTATCATCAAGAAAGGTTTTGTGCTCAATTTAACCTCGCAAGCACCGTTGCGCGATATCGCCTCCAGAAATCTAGAGATTATAAGCAAGACCAAGAATATTGACTCGGACGGGCAATGCGACGTGAGCTTATTCACGACAAAGCTGGCAACTTCTCACGCGATATTTACGCGTCTTCTGGACTCCTCCGATCAAGTATATCCGCACACCGACATTGATTTGATCGGATTTCTGAAAGTATGCGAGACCATGAGGGAATTCATGTCGGACGAGAGCTTGACGGAATTTTGTAAAGAGTTTCTGCGTGCCAACAGGTAACGTAGGCCGAAACGACAGCCTATCTGTTAATTATAACGCATCAAGCTTGGACAACCAGATTATTTTAGTTGTGGAGTTGGACTAATTAGAAGAAATACCACTGATCTAGTTATAATATTATTTGTTAAACGTTTCTACGATCTAATTTCATTTCTAATCCAATTGATGGTGTTTCATGAAACTGCTACAGAACTGTATAGCGCGAAACAAGCCAAGCTTTGCGTACAGACGCTTGCCATTCTCGTGCTTATGAGATGAACTCTGATTTGAGATGATGTGAACTTGATATTTGTTTTATATTTTTCTATTAATCAATTCCAATTTCCAAGATTTTGCGAATTCAGCAATCCTATTCTAATCCAATTTGAGAAAAAAATGTGTGGCTATAATTCTAATGCCAAACTAATTCGGAAAAGCTGGAGATTTTCTGGTTGTACCATTCTGAATCGCATTATGTCTTGTGTATCGTGTTGGATATGGTGTGACTTAAGCAGGTGAAAACATCTTTAACAATATAAATGCTTACGGTGTGAACGGTATTATATTTCTGATTGCGTTTTAGTCTCAGCGGGAATGACGTTCGCTTTAATCAAGTGGTGGAGGCCTTGCGCGATACGCACGACGAAGCTTCCAAGAATAGGTTCGAAGGAGTTATTACAAAAGTATTCGGTCCCGCGATCGACATCGACGCCATGCTTCAAGTAAGTATGTTACGAAGTATTTTGCTGTGATTTACTGCTGTATACGGTGAACCCAGCATCAATTCCACTGGATCTTATATTCAATTAATTCCGCTCGAATAGACATAACCTACTTGGCTACTGAAAACCTCAATGAAGTCAGGTGTAACGACCAATGATAATATGTTTTGATGTTTGTAGCGTCGACGTGGTAGCAGCTATACGCTGTCTCTGAATAAAGACCGAGACGCGATTGTGTTTGCGTTGAACGTGACGGCCAAATACTTTGCGCAATCCTCGTCTCCTCCCGCTCTGGGAAGCCACCTAGCGGAAAGCACGGCTGGAGTTTTGCGCAAGATGGAAGAGCTTTTGACATTGGTAAGTGACGAGCGATAAATTTATAATCCATGAAAGGGGTTTTCCGTACTGAAAAATATGATTGTGTTGCCAGATTGAAAAAGTATGCAGGCAATCGATTTCGAGCTTAGGTTGGATATATTTGAATTGCACCTGCTATGTCTCTGACCGCAGTTCGTTGTGGTAGATATTGTTTGTGCAGTTCCTAGTTACATAGCAAACTGCCTCAGTGGAGATGGGCCACAAAATATTGCAGCATCTGTGTGGTTTTTGGCTGGGCACAACCGTTTACCTGACTGATTAAATTTTGAGTCGGGTATTAAACAATGTGTCCAGTCAAGTACTCAAGTACCACTCATAAAGTAATATTAGTACGAATGACTGAGAAGCTCGAATATCTCCTTTTTTGTTACCACATTGAAGATGACGCTGCTTTATTACAAATAATTTTTACCTTACCATGGCCATCGTCGTTGCAGCCTTTCTAGTTTGTAACCTGATATTTGTACATCTTTAACCAGCTTTTTGGACATTTTTTCTTACCATGAAACTTTTACGATAGTGCGTTGATATATCATTTTATCGCAGGCATCTGGCTTTGACCATTTCGGCGGGTACGAGGGGACCAAAGACGGGAAAGTCGATTTTTTCAGCGCCGAATCTTCTCGGGTGTCGACAGTCATTGCCTTGATGAAGACCGACATCTCCGCTTGCGTCGAAGCGATGAAAGGATGTATCGAGGTAATATAGCTTACTTGAAACCATGACCTTTGCGACAAACAGACACTTCGAGACAGAGTATAAAATTGTTTCCATAATGGAAATACTATTCTAGATCAACTTTATAATTATAAAATATGACTATTTCAAAAGTTCAAACACCTCCATAAAATTTCTTTCGGGACACAGCTGGAATATTGACCCATGATTATTAAATGCTATCATTCGTGTTGCCCGGAAGAAGTGATCAAAGTAGTCGGCATCGTTGCTAAGTGGACGGTGCAATTTTCTAAAATATACTCAGTTATCGTGATAGAGGGGCTATTCCACCAAGTTGCTGTCACAATGATCAAGTGATCAAAAGTTATCAAGTGATCAAAATATATCCCAAACTGTCAGGCAAACGTGATCAACATGTACACTGTACAGGTAGTCAAAACCTGTTAAACTACCTAGAATTTTTGGCTGTCCTTAGTTTTAATCCTTGCCAATAAGAACCATGCCTATACCATTTATCTTATCATTCATGAGGAAGTCAATTATACGTCTCACTCAACTCAGATGAGCGACAGACACCTGTGTATCATCGTCTTTGCCAATAAGAACCATTTATCTTATCACTCATGAGGGAGTCAATTATACCTCTCACTCAACTCAGATGAGTGACAGACACCTGCATATTATCGAATCCTTGATAAACGACGCGATACCTCAAGCATGGATCGCGAATCTTCCGGAAGTGTTTCAATATCATTCTCACCGCACCGTACGGTCATTCCTTCGTTTGTTACAATCTTCGTCGACTGTCTTACGGAGATACAAGTATGCTGCGAGGAATTTCTTGTCCGGCAACATGGGACTGGAAATGGTATGTGTTATCCTTTCAACCTGATTTCCTTATCATTTTGTATTTTGGTGAGTTAATCTAAAGTTTCAGGGTATCGACATCGATTAGATCTGGGCAAAACTGACAACTCAAGTGATTCAATTCTGAATCTAGTATTAGGTTTTGAATTGTGTCAAGAATTTGAGTATTACTCGTTGTGACGTCACGACAGTATGTACGACGTGATGGAAGTTAAATTGTATGCCTTTTATGCGATCAACAAGAAAATAATGCCAGTTTTACATCACATTGAAGATTTTTTGGTATTTTTTCGACCATACCTATTTCATTGCACTTTGTCGCAATACTGTGAATTGCCTTAAAATAGATTCGAAAAAGCCCTACTTGATCACCTCTTGTCGTTATACTAACACTGTTGCCCTACCTCGCCCACACATTGCTTCATTGATCATTTGCTACCATCGTTTAATTTTTTTTTCTATT
>ATSW01004824.1:0-16729 GCA_000444245.1 Botryllus schlosseri
ATCTGGTGTTGGTGTTCTTATGAAAGCTGTGCAAGTCATGCTGTGAATGTCGATTGCTCAACATTTGTTCTAGTGTTTATGCGAATCTGAACTCGACTCATCCTGCTGACTTACGCAGCGATGTAATAAGGCTTGACCTGATCTGCCCTTTGCAGAGTTGATACCTGTACTATATTCCCTAGTTTGTGAAGGCGAAAAAGCTTCTGCCCCTGCAAATGATTATTGGTGAACATTGTGACATGGCAGGTTAGGCTCATTTCTGGAAATGTTGCCACAGATATTGAAAGAGGCAGCATTGAGCTGAGGAGCTACATGCCTGAATAAGGAGGTTGGAGATGTTATAGCAAGCTGGTTTTCTGATTGCTGAGGGACAAACCTTCTCTACGATTCTTTGGAAAGGAGCCTAATTTTTTTGTGACCTGAATGTTGGGTGGTATCCTACATTTAACTGGAGATGCCTCCGGGGTGGAATTATTTGTGTGTGTGTGTAATGAGCATGTGAAGACTTGATCAGTAGGGTGTAGGGTTACCATGTTTTGATATCACAAAAAGACAATGCTTAAAAATTCTGAAAGCTCACGACCGGAAAATAATACTGATTATTTCAAAATCTATGCGGCCAATAGTACTGTGTTTACTCGATAAAAATATATTTATGTATAAATACATTTTACAATACTTCTGTGGTGTTGACTAGAAAAAAAGGTCCTCTCTACCCCCAAAATACCCGTCACGCCGTGTTTTTTGTTGATTGGCTTGCCAGCTCTGCGTTTATAGTTTTTCGTCGCATTTTAATACTTTTGCTAGATAAAGAGGACAAATTTCCCAAAAAAAGGATATTCAGTCGTCCTTCGAGGACACTTTCAATTTGTTGAAAGAGGGTCCAACTTTGGCTCAATTCCAACCACTAGAAGCGAAGTTATTGCAGTAGAAAAATTTCCAATTCCATGATTTTATAATAAATAGTTAGCTACCGTAAATACTATTTTATTGAAATCCAAATTTTTCGACGGCGATAACTTCGCTTCTAGTGGTTGGAATTGAGTCAAATTTGGTGTGCATCATCTGTACTGACAGCCTAACAATTTTATAGGGTTGACAGAAAAATTTTGAAATCTTATTAAATTTTTAATGATAAATTCAAAACTTTCTACTTCAAGAAAATCGCTTCTACTGGTTGGAATTGAGTCAAAGTTGATGTGCAGCGTTGTTTTCACCAACCTTACAATTTTATCACATAGCCAGTGAAATCTGAATAAAAAGTTTTTTTTGAACAGCCCTACTGAAGTGAACACCTTCAGTTTTATCATTAAACATAAACAATTTAAACATATTAGAGCGAAATGCCGGTAATATAATTCTAATCAAATTTCGGAAATGTTTCTTATTGGTTTAGCTCTGTTTGCGTTCAGACTAGAGCGCCATCACCGAGGTGAGGGAAGTATCCATCGAAAAAAAAGGTCATCAAAGATTCCGATTATTAATTAAATTTCCCGTGAAAGTGCTGCTTTCGAAAATGTCCCGTTGTAATTCCAATCTAATTTACGGTTTTCATGAAAATGCGACGAAAGAACTGTATTTTGCGAAAGGAGTCAGGCTTTCTGTAAATATTGCCAGCCTCATACTCAGAGAATGAACACTAATTTGATATGAACTGAACATATGATTTCATCTCCAATTTTTCACGAATTCAGTAATTCTAATTCCAAATATATGGAAAAAACTGAGTATCACTATAATTCTAATTCCAGTGTAATTTGGAAAAAAATATCTAGCTATTTTTTAAATTCTAATCTGATTTCAGAAAGCTGAAAATTTTCCAGTTGTCCAAGTCTGATGACAGCATTTTCAAGTAATAGTAATCGATTGCATTCGAATAAAATCAGAAGTGTTCATAATCGATTATATCCTATATCTAACCGCGATTACTATGATGTAAGACACGTATTTCCTTCAAGACAAATATTTGTCTGGTAAACCGTGGTCTCACATTTCATCTTTGGCGACTCGTGCGTGACATTATCCTTGACCAATGACCACGGTCAAATTGGTCATGTCTTGACTGACCATGAAATTGAATGCGAATTTGGTCAATTTATCAAGCTTGAAGATCCATTTCTCTATGGGCACATCATCAACTTAGAATCAAAAAAATCGTTTGCATTCTTAAGTAGGCCAATTGTGTCAGAGGTGGGTGGCAATTGCAGTTCATTCAAATCCTTCATCAGCCTCGCAGCTCGGCAGCTGAAGATTCGCTTTAGGCAGTTGACGCCTGTCACTGTCTTCATTTTTATTCTGATATTTGAGGGAAACAGGTTATATTCATACTCATGGCGTATTAACGTCTCTGCAACTTACGAAAGTGAAGGCAGTAGTAGCATTCCTCGTTCCCGACATAGCGTCGATGCAGGGTTGTAATGACTCGAGTCATGACTCGACTCGAGTCCGACTCGAGTAACGATTTTCTGATGACTCGACTTGACTCGAGTCATTTTTTCAAAATACGGAAATGACTCGACTCGAGTCAATCTGTGTATTGACTCGACTTGGACTCGAGTCAATGTGCATGACTCGAGACTCAGACGGCCAAGACCGACATTTCATTGTAATTCCGAAGCCAACACACTATTGGGATTTCGTCTGTTGGTACTGGTACTTGAAAATGCGACCAGAAACTGCTAAAAGTGAGGAAAATTGTTATATTATAAATGCGAACCATTCGATATCACCAAACAGAGTTATAAAAAGTGGGTTTACCAAGACTTCAACTGGAAACTGAGCACTCAACACAATGACTTGGACTCGGACTCGAGTCATTATTCCATGACTCGGACTCGACCCTCTGTTCGCTGACTTGGACTCGGACTTGACTCGGTGGTGAATTGAAATGACTCGACTTGACTCGAGTCAAAACTATAAAAGTGAGATTGACTTGTGACTCGGAGCCTTGTGACTTGGTTACAACCCTGCGTCGATGCCCGACATTCACAAAATTCATGGGCCCGCTCTAAGGTAGGCTCTACTACGCCATATCAAGTATGACATAGCAATGCTCATGACCACGAAAAGGGAATTGGCATATAGATGAGATGAAGTTAATCGGTAAAATGAATTACATATAGGCCAACGAAGATGCGTCTATATTCTATTGTGGAAAAAAAGTATTCGTGTATGTTTTCAACAGGCTGTTGTAATTCTGAACAATGTGAAACGCTTTTCCCATAACAAACACGTCCGGTCCGTATTGAAACAAATATACCTGTACCCGTTACCAGACCCGGACTTGCCGGATTAGACCAATTAGAGCGAAATGCCGCTAATCTTATTTGCGAAATGCTTGTATGCTCAAATTTCTGGGTTTCCCGAAAATGTTACAGGAGAACTGTGAGGGAAGATGTGGTACCGATGGATCACTGGGACCGAAAATACTTAAAAAATTGTCCATGATAATTCCGTGATTACACTCCGTGAATTTGTCTACAGGTACATGCTGACAAAATCTTTCCTCACATGCCAAAAAATTCGACCTGCATGAGTTATGGGGTCTGTGACGAATGATTTACGTTTTAGGGGGTGTAAAGTAAATTTGGATCGACATTTGCATTTTTCTATGTTACCTTTCAGACTAACAAACCCGCCATAATTTTTGATGTGAAGTATAGGGCTTGTATCAGGGTATATAATGGCACATATTTTTTGAATCAATACCATTCTCGAGTGGACTATTTTCAAGTCAATTACAATATTTATGGGGTGGGGGACCTATGGTAGCATAGCCAAATCGAGCAAAATAGATGGACAAACTAATCACTTAACAACAGAAACTCGCCTACATATATATAGGCTGTAAATCATAGTTACCGGTGGTGTTTTATCGCTATAACGGGATATTTGAAAGTCAAAATGTCGATTTGCGGGTAATATGTATGTGGCATTAATTTTGTAAGTTTAGGCGTAAATCAAAACATGATTTTATGCCAACATTTGAGTTGATATAATCTATTTTATTCTTGTAGGTCGCGACGAAACATTCTTCATTGGCTTGTAGTAGCTTAGCTTATAGTACACAACAAAACAAGTTAATAAATTTGAGTTTTTGAGCGTATGTCCCATAGGTCCCATGGTCGTGTGCCTTTGGACCCACCGGGTGGGGACCGATGACACGTTCGAGCAACACATTTTAAACGTTTATAAATATTTTTTGAAAAGGCGGATATCCATGTAAATGTCCGCGATAGGTAGAGTTTGTATCGAAGTGTTGAGACAGCAAAAGATCTGCTATTCCCGGCTGAAGATTTGAGGGCCGGAGATCATTTTGCAATTATTGATCCGTCGGTACCACATCTCCCCTATACATAGTGTATGCACTGCGATACGAGCCATGCTTATGAGAATGATCTCTGATTTAATATCAACTGAACCTTGGCTGTTTTTGTATTTCTTCCTAATTCGGAATTGAATTCAATTTCCCATTTTTGTAGAATTCAGTAATGCTAATTCCAATATAATTTGGAAAAACTGTGTAGCTACAAATCAAGCTAAATCAAATTTCGAACCGCTGAAAATTGTGTAGTTGACTAACTCTTCCCGATCTCACCCATTCCTCATCCCAAGACCGCGCAACTAACATGTCAGCTTACATAAACGACGCATGAGTTTTTCAAAAAGAGAAATCGTATTTCTGAAGCACCGGAAAGAAATGGAGAAAAGTCACATTGAAAGTATCTATAATATATGAACTTGGTCAAGAACCAAAAATAAATAGCACCATGTTGCCGCAATACACAGTAGATTTTGCAAAATATTCAAGCTTTTTCAACCGAAATAGGACACAAGCATCCTACAGCTCAGTCGCATACGTGTGCCTTTTGAGCACGCCGGGACCGCCCGCAGAGCTCATGTGCGGGTCTATCGGGTGCTGCGCGTTGATTTGACGCGGTGCGGGTCCGTTTCTGTGCCGTTGGTGCGTGTTCACGGGCAGCGGCGGCGGGCCAGGCATCATGTTGTCGTTGTAAGATGGATATCCCCCGGCTGGCACGACTCTGTGCTGATACGGTACGGAATGATGAATCCGGCGCTCGTCGGAGGGAATATCGTGAGGCAAAACGTCCGCATTGTCGTTTGCCAGATAGGATAGTCTGTCGTGGTATCTCACGGGCAGTGACGGAGCTGACATTTCTTCGAAATGACTCTGGGGGTGGTAAGATCTGGATATCACGCGATCGGAATTCACCGATACGGCCGGCGAAGACGACCTGCTTCCGTTGTTGCTGTTGTTGTTGTTAGCGTTGTAACTTGATGACGAGTTTACCCGCGGCCGCCTGACGCTGCCCGAGAAGCTGTTGTGTCGCTGTCCGGGAATTCTGATCGCACACTCGGACGACTCGCTGATGGAGTTTCTGTTCCCGCACTTGTTGCTATCTTCCCGCAGCTTGATCAGCAGCTTCGTGATTTCTCGCGCGCTGTGCGGCGGGGCGAATTTCTCCGCCTCTTCCAAGTCGCGAATCGCAGCCGTCAGTCGGGAGGCGTCCTTGCGCACTCGGGCCCGCACGAACAACGCTTCGTACCAGTACGGCTTCAGCTGCAGAGCGCGATTGCAAGCGATTTCGGCTGAACACGAAAAATGGGTGTCATGGCTTGTGATCATCATATGAGGTCACTGGTCACGCTATGTAGAGAAGTACTTCTGCCTTTTTCGAGTGATCACTGATCATGCAGGTTTCGAATTACTCAAATGATTATATCTGTGACTATTTCCGCATACTTCTTTCATTAAGACCACATACTTTTTACCATTTGGATTTTCTACAGTAGAAAGTAGTTTTGGTATATGCTTGCATTGCTTTTATGAGTAAAATTGTCACGACGAATGGTAGGAAGAGCCTACCTAGCTGTAGTGGTTAGTCATTGAGCGTTAGTCGTGAAGATGCGTCTTGCAATTTTGAAAGTGCCTGCCTCCGATTAAATGCTAAATGTATGTGACCCATCGACCAAATCTACTTTTTGAAACTACTTTTCACATCATCATTTTCTACTTCTACTTGAAGGTATGTCTTTGGAATTGATTGTTCTACTTGTAATTGAGTAGTAGCTTACGGTATTACTTCTACTTGAGTAGCAACACTGACTACTCCGACCATCTCTGGCGATGATCAGGATGGAATGCACCGAAACTCACCTGTGTCGATATCGTTGACTTTTCGGGAACATTTGGCAAGTCCCAAGAGAAGCAACGCCGTGAGCTCTCGTGTCCTTTCGTGCCCTGAGATGGTTTCGTTGCCGGCCGCGTTCGGGCTGGCGACAGGCTCTTTCAACTGATACAGGGCGTTCGAGTAGATATCGCTGGCTTCTCGTATCTTCCCGTCCTTGTATAATAGATTGGCGTTTTCCACGCATTTTTCTAAAATTTCGAAAAATGACGGTTAAGGAAAAGTAGATTTGGTCGATACGCCTCATGCTTGTTCTCCGAATAAGTAAAAGTACTTCGTTATTGACCACATCTGCATATATCACGTAAGCACTGTGCGAAAATGCGAATTGGAAAATCCTCTCACCAAGTAGAACAGCCAGCATTGCAGGATTATTAAGCGCGCGATTCCAAGCAGCGTCAGTTATTGAAACGCCGCTGTTCAATATCAGCGTCGTGGTCTTGACATTCTGGTTGACAATGGCCCGTTCCAGGGGAGTCATATTGTTCATTTCCCTTCTCGTAAACTCCGCGCCGGCGTTGAGCAACAGGTCGATAACTTGCTCGTTCCCGGAATTAGTGGCCAAATCCAGCGGCGTGCGGCCGTATTTGTCTCGATGTCTGACGTCCGAGCCGTGGTCGACAAGTGTCCCGACACACGGTAGATGTCCTCTAACGGCCGCCCAGCAGAGTGCCGTGAGTCCTTCCTTGTCGATAGCGTACACGTTCGCGCCTGAATTGGAAATTTGTTCAACGCAACGATTCGCACTCTAAGAATATGCATATTTACCATTAGATAGAAGCAGCTTTAGAATTCCAACATGCCCGACGGATGCGGCTGTGATAAGAGGCGTGCGATGGGCGGAGTCCGCCCCCTCTATTGACGCGTGAAGATTTATCAGCAGCGACACTGTTTCCCATTGACCCTTCAAGTTGAAAATATGCGTTTGAAAGCACTGCTTGCAACACGTTTCCAGAACGAGTCAATTCGTACAGTGCATATGCAGAACCCGGGATTCTGACGCCTTCTTAATATTTCAAGACCCAGATGCGTGTTTGACCGACCATGCGTTCGGTCGGATTTCGATTGATTGTGCTTGCGATCTTACATGTGAGGTTGTGTGCAATATTTGGGTGTAATAAAATCGGAATAATTACACATTATTTTTGTTTGTTTTGTGGTATTCCTGGTATTTATCGACTACTATGGTCATTTACACCAGGCCGATATTCTTCATTTTTCCCGTAACTGCCGACTCATAGCACAGCCCACTTGGGCTTTTTGTAAGACACCGCTTACGCGGATGAGATGGCGAGGAGGAGCCTAAATAAGCCACTACCACTTAGGAATAGGAATTCCGAAGTTGACCTCGGTCGGACTCGAACCCTAACCCATCGGTATTGCAGACGCGGATTATACCACTGCGCTATCTCGCCACGTGCGGAATAATTACATGCTGTCTTAATTACTGTCCGGAGTAGGAATCGGGTGTGTATTAAGAATTGAACTGGGGGATTGTAAGCAAGCAACAGGCCTGCTAGACATAATTACCTGTTTCACAGCGCACAGGAGCGGCGTCATTCCGAAGTTATTGCGAAGTTCAATCTTCGCGTCCCTTTGGCGAATCAAGTATTCGCAAGTTTGCTCCTTTCCGCGCGAAGCCGCCGCGGTGAGAGCGGATTCTCCGCGAGTGCGGTCGATGCCGTCTGGATCGCACCGCAATGCCAGTTCCGGATGATCGAGTAGGTATTGCAGTAACTGTGAATTGATGGCGTTAGCACAGCGGCAAATCTCAACAGTTATAATCAGAAATGCGTCATAAGGGATGGCGGAATGATGCGTACTTGCCGGCAAATGAGTCATACCCGCTTTCCGTTTGTTCGGATGCTGTTTCTAGCGCTAGGGCTATGGAAATATGGAAAATATCCTACCTTGATACATCCCGTCGTGGCAGCAGCCACAAACGCTTGCTGGGCTGCGAATTTTCTTTGGTCTGGCGATATGTAAAGATCGCAAGTCAGCAAAATGACCGCGATATTGAAGTTGTCTCTAGATACTGCATGCAACAGTGCGCTGTGTCCGTTTCTGTCGGCTATGTCGATCTAAAGAATATAGATGTATGAATGAACGGCGCTGCAGGCATCCGAACATTAAGTCACGTACTCTCGGAGGCGGATTGGACTGGAGAAGTAGTTTGACAATGTTGATATGGCCAGCAGCAGCGGCGTACGCTAAACAGGTCATTCCGTTAGACGCGGCCAAGTTGACGTCGGCGCCGTACGTCAGTAACAGGTCTACGAAGTCCTCGGAGCCTGCAGGAAAAGAGGGACTTAAAATATACTTGAAGCATCATACGTTAGTGATTTCGAAATATTTCCCCTGTCGGTCATTATAGTCTAGCAACGATTGCAGTACTCTCAAAGATGACAAATGACTAACGTCACGGATAGATTTTTGCGCGCCGCTAGCTATCATCCTTTGTCTCAAAACACTATGTAATAGCTGACTAAGCAAACGAGGAAACTGAGTCATAGATTTTATCCGTTTCTCTGCATCCACGATATTAAGACAAATCAGAGACCTACATTTCATACGTGATACAAACTCATTACTACTATCTTACCGATATGTGCCGCTGCACACAGTGGCGGGGCTTCGCATAAGACTTGCGATCTTGCATTCGGATTGGCGCCGCTGTTTAACAGCAATCGGCTCACCTAAAGAGTTCCGAAACGGTAAATCGCCACCTAAGCCATATGAGATCGCGTGTTACTTACTCCGATGTTTGGGTAAAACAAATTCCTGATCGTTGTCAAGCTTTCGCTGAGACAACTGCAGTTTTTCGCCATGAATTCAGAATGCAGCTTGAATGAGTTGACTCCTAAGAAGAAAGAAATGACACTGTCATTAACTGACATTCCGCACAGAATTGAGAATGTTCTAACACAGCTGCAATATTGAAGTTCTGTACCTCGAAGAGCCTATACGAATGTAAATGTATAGGTTACCTGTCGTCTTAGACTGGTTTCGGAACATCTTGGCCTTTAGTAAGTGATGCGCCATCTCAATTGCAGCGTGTGGCGTGACTCGCTCTCTTGGCAAGCGAGACATGACCTTGGTCAAAAGTGTATGACCGCGCTTCGGGTCAACCGCAAACTTTCTGGCAGATGAAGCTACGAAGAAATTCGAGGTTTAGTTCATTTCTCGAATATGGCAATACACAAGTTTGTTATCATACTTGGCACTATTTGGGCTTCGTCGTGATGGCCGGCGGACAACCAGTCCCTGAAAGAAGGGTGAAAAAAGGACCGTCTTTCGTCTGTAGGCCGCACCACGAAAAACTGGGAGACCATGTCCATAAAATATTGAAACTCCTCACGCGTGAGTTCACGGTGATCTTCCGATCCGGCCACAATCGCCTTGGAAAGATGAGAGAGTTTGAGTCACTTCCGTTACAGGCGATTGAAATATTTATACATACCTGATATATCTGATCATCGCGAAGAGGATAGAGCGACGCTAGAGCGACTGCCAAGATGTCCTTGACTCTTTGGAACGCCGCTGTGCTTGTGAACCTCAGGTTACACATCAGAAGGAAAACCTCACTAATGTTCACCGGAATGATTTTGAAGCCGGCACTTTTTGGCGCCAATTTCCCCATCTCGATGAGATCCAGCGTCAGTCGCAAGTACAGGATGTTGCCTTCGCATTTCGACATGAGGTGCGATGTCAAAAGCTTCTGCGTTGTGGCGGCATCAGGCTTTCCTAAATTATCATGATGCATTCAATAGTCTTATCAGGTATTTCAGCACCAACAAATTGTCACAACATACATTGCACGTCTGACAGCGAAATCGACTACTTTTTCGATATCATCCTAATCCTACAGACATTTTAATTATAGGAATTTAAACGTACCCATGATTGTCATATTGCCGAGAACACTTGATGCGGCAATTCTGCTTGATATATAGGCTTGTATATCTCTCGTGACATTTTCGTTTGACTCTTCAAAATCTATTGAAAATTCCATCAACGGAAGTTTTCCAATAGCTTCCTGATAATATATCAAATCATATATATCATGTTGTGTCTTACTAGTTACGAAGAAATAGAAGCATACCTTCTCTCGAGTGCGACATGTCGTGATTACTTTCAGGAACGATGGAAATTCAGGAAGATGTCGCTGTAGGAAGGAAGCGATTGAATCGCCATGGTCGGGTCGATGCTGCTCGGCTTCTCCGAGTCCGTCAATAAGAATTATGAAGTTCTGTTTTGGCAGTTGTTGAGCTGGAATACAAATCATAATAATCGATATTATGAAATATTCAACGTGTTAAGTATATCGTAAGGTACCATTTCGCAAAATCAATAGAGGTTGTAGAATTGCCTCTTTCCATGCTTGCGTGGGGTTTTGTAAACAACTCCTCAGACTGAGAAGATTTTGTAAACGAGGCTGGCCCAGTAGGTAATCCCTAAAAGCGAAAGCAAATGATTGGCATCATACAGGTTCGTTGCCACATGTGTGGAATCAGGGATATCTAAGTTTTAGATATCCCTGGTGTGGAATATAGTACCTGTAGTGAACCAACTGCGGCGCCTGTGTCAGCTGCGCCGCGATGCTGTGCAGGAATTCCGGAACGTAACAAGTCGTGTTGTTGTCAGCTTGGCAATAATGATAAGCCACGACCCAGGAAGACAACTTTTTAAGCGCATCCTCCGTAGTCAAGGAAGTCTGACTGCTGCTTCTGCTGTTAGCTTTGGCGGCAGCTATACCGAAAGCTGGACTGCCGGTTCGGCTTGAGTTGTTGGAATGATTGATCATGTGCCTGTGAAGTCTAGGCGACCCTGATCGAATGGACGACAGAGTGGCATTGCTTCCAGCCTGCCCGGAGTTCTTCAAACTGTGGTAGCTGTGCGATCCGAGTTGATTGATGATTGATGTTTTGCCAGTGCTGTCGTCTCCGTAAATAATCTGGAATTTATAATTTGTCAAGTTCTGCCAAGCGAGATCAAAACTCGCACGAGCCAAGGTTACTTACCGCTCCTGCATATACGCTGGAATTTGCTCCTGTCAGGCAATTGGCAATGTCCGAGAATAACCATTCCCTTCCAACGAATTTCGATTCCGAAGCAACCGCCCAAGGCAGATCAAATTGAAAGCTATGAATGTTGACATCTGGAAGGTAGTATGGAGCAACTCGACCCACTGGCGAAAAAAGAATTATATCTGTTGATATATTGCATAGCAGTGGAATTGTAGTGCAAACTTACTTCTCATTACATCGCTTGTAGAAGAGGCATTGCTGAGCGGCGGGTGCCTGTCGTTTGATCGGTTTGAACCTCGCCTGGCAGAGCGACGGTTGAAACCGCTGTTGTCAAAACTAGCACTGTGAAATACAACATTGTATTTGTCTCTTCTAGAAGGATGCCGGAATCTCAGCGCTTGCGTTGTCCGTTTCTTACCTAGGTTTATGAACTAGACTTTGAAGCATCGGGTTAGGTACAGGTACCGACAGTGAATGCGGTCTGTGATCTTCCCAAAAGCCCGAACCCACTGCACTTCCAGCGTAGGAAGAGGAGTTGGCGGAGCTCTGTCTGCTGTGCGATATGCTCATTGATGACATGCTGGAAGCTACATTGCGAGACAGCTCCTGATCCGAAGGCCTGAAATTGCATATGATCAGAGATGGTCAAAGTAGTCAGCGCTGCTACTCAAACAGAAGCAGCGATTTTCAAAAGATTTCAAAACTAATTTAATCGGGGTAGAAAATGGAGGGTCTGAATCGGAATAGAACTCAAGCAAGTGGTTGCAAATAATCGATTTGGTCGAATGTCCGCATGCCTTTAGCAGTTAATGGGAGGCGAGAGCAACGAAAATTGACTACCAACACTACGAATAGGCGCAATCTTCGGAAAGATATTCAGTTACTGTGATACAGGGCTTTTTCACGAGACCAATTTCACTCATAGTCATAAAACATATGTTAACTGATCTTAAAGCTACTGTCTACTTTTCAAATCCTGAAACACTGTTTCGTAGACGCAGAAGCAGTCTAATAACATAGCTACATGCTACACTCCGAAAAAGTAGAGGTATTTCACCACCGCTGCACAATGCACATGATACATACGGTAAAAAATGCACATTGCAAAGGTAGTAAACAAGAATGTATGTTTACCATTGCCGCGCGGGACTTATCATCCTGTGGTCATTATTTGGACTAGGCGTGGACCTGGCCATTCCCGAAGACGCACGCAGCATCTGTATCATGTTCGGCGCGGCTTGTTCATACGGCGCCATGACAGGCAGGGGCTGCATCTGCGCGTTCGGGTACTGCGTGTAGTGCGAATGCGCCGGCATGCGGCTAATAGGCGGTTTTCCCGTGACGCGAGTTTGCGGCAGAAAGTTATTGTTTTCTTCGCGGTGGTAGGAGGACTGCTGCCTGTGACGGGCGAGGTCTTCGTGTGACTTATCGGTGGATGAAGTTCGGGAGTGCATGTTCCTGTCTTCCATGGGGGGAGGCGGTGGTGGTGGCGGGAGATCGTCGTAATCATCGTAGTAGCTGTGCGATGGGGGCGGCGGAGGCGGCGGTGGTAATGATTCGTAATCTGGAACCTGCAATGGCAGTAATAGCATAGGTGGTTAAAGCAGTGAACGTTTCTACTCAAGTAGGAGTAACGCCGCAAATGTCGCCTCAATTGGAAGTAGGAAATGAAAGGTTCGAAAATGACTCAAACAAGTAGCGCCAAAAAGTAGATTTGACCGAGACGTAGCATAGTTATAGTAGTCAATCGGAGTCGGCTACTTTCGAAATTAGTATATGTGCCTTCGTGACTAAATCAAAAGGATTAATGAGCATGGCACTACGGATGTAGACCAAATCTACGAATACATATTGAGATACGGTGATACAAGGGCCTATTTCTCACATGGTTTGCATGAAAATTTTATTCGTAAAAGCGATTCGATCTTCTCCCAAACTACCTTAAACTACTTTTCAAAATCGAAAGCATGAGAAGTAAACAATTTTGCCGAACAAACCGCCTAATTGAGTGCTAGAAAAAGTAGACTTACTTCGTTACTAATCCCCTCTAAGAAATTATAATACAAAACAAGCAACGGAAGATTAGATTGAGCAAATCTTACCGCTGTGGCGTTCGAATGCGACGACATGGATCTTTTCATAGCCTTGTAACTCGCGAAGTCGCACACCGAAGCGGCCGGGGTCAACGAACGCGACGAGGACAAACTCGAATGGATGGAGGGTTCGGCGGAGTTCGATTCAGAGCAGAGCTGCGGCAGTTTCATCACCTCTAAAGAATCTAGGTGGAAACCTATGATTTACTACTTGGCTTGTACGGCGTCAAGCTTTAGGTTTCGGTACCTGCTGCCTCTGACAATCTCTCGCTGGTTCTTCTCGATTTGGGAACCGGCGGCACTTTCGAGCGAATATCCGGACCCGGTAAAGTTTGCGTGTTTTGTCTTCTGGGATCTGCGTTCCAAAGCTTTTCCTCGCACTGTTCCGCTAACCGTGGCTTTGATACGTCAGTTCTAATAAGATGAAGGAAATATCCACGGTTAGACGATTATTATACGGGTTTATACCGTATCGAGAAGCTTACTTCTTATCGCTGTGTACAATATCGGATGAACTTCTCGAATGGCTGGGAATGCCGCTATCAGTTCGGGAGTGGGATGATAAATCGATGTTACGGGAGTCCAGAGATCCCGTGCGGTTATTTGAGTCGCCGGTCCCGGCGGAGTTAGAGAGGTTTTGTCGAAATTCGGAATCGAAGGAGCCTACGCTGCTGCCTGGATCATGACAGAATCGTTCGTAAATCTCACATGATTTTAGGAAGAGATTTCGGTCGACTCACCTATGCCTTTGTCGGATAACGTGGAAGCGGGGCTTGTTGTGTTGTAGTGCTTTTTTCGTCTTTCCGTGCTGGTAGTTGAGAAGCAGGTATTCGGAGTTTGGTGATTTAAGATAGGGTGAGCGTACGAGTGCGTTTTCACAGTGCTGATTCTGTGATTGATGGGGCACATTCAAAACACGGTAGAACCTCAACACTATTAGCATCACAATAATAGATTTTCAGCGCTGCAATTTACCTATGTCCTTCTCCAAAAAGCAGACCTAAACGAGTCATTAACGCCTGTTCGTCGCTAGATGGCGCTTCGGTGCTTTGCGGCGTGGTCAATTTGCTCATAGCATGAGATTCTGAAATACCGAAGGGATAAGAATAACACGAGTGTTCGACTGAACGACGAAAACAATGTAAGGAATGACTAGAAGCGACTAAACGCAGTTTAGGGCCATTTAAAGAAGGTCAATCAATACCTTCAAATGGCATGATGACAGTACTTGCTAGCACGATTGTCTCAACGCTTACAATGACAACTGTTTCAATAAAATGTCGCGAACTCCAATTAAATGGAAAGCAGGTTTTCGGACGTACAATTACAAGATGATTTCGCTACCTAGAATTGTTACATTTCATCTTAACTGTATGGCATGCTTAATCTGCATGAAAATTCGACAATATCGCCACACAATCTTGAATGGAGCCAGCTTATTACCTTGATGAAAATCTCAACAGATGTAGTCACATAAACGCATCAGAAAAATTCAAAATTGTACAAGATTTTTTAAATGCCTTTCACGCCACGACGATATCCACGCTCGCGCCTGGCGTTTATCATTTTTTATTTGATTATCGTACGATATTTTTGTATCATGGTTGAGAAATCCATTGATAATTTCTCGGATTGTTCGCAGCGTTCGTGCTGCCATCAACGCGAGGTTTCCTCGGAAAATTCTAGTGCATGACGGCGCAAACAATTAAAATTGTTTATTTTGCGTTACCATCGCAACCACTTGTAAAACAATAGGTTACTCTATGATCTCGAAAGCCCACACGCTCATTCAATCACCCGTTATGATATCATGCATGAAACGTGGTATCAACGCGGCATACCAACAGCGCATACTTTTCCGGATCACGAGATACGCTTTTAAGAAATGCTCAGCTAGTTCCTTGTCCTTGAGATACAGTTAAAAACCATTTCCATTTCACCGAACCCATATAAAACCCGTATGAGATTAGAGCAGCATAAAGCATTATTGAGAGAATTCGATGAGTATACAAACACATTTATATACTTTTCACATTCACGTGTAAGTTCTGGTACTGAAAATACCTCTATCTTTTAAATGCCGTCGGTCGAGAAGTACATACTATCTGAATCACCGTACGAATCTCACTGCTAACGCGATTGCAACATCAATACGCAACCAGTACTTATAACTCGTGGCGAATTCCTCACCCCGGTAACATCTTGATGTCTCGACATGATACAATTTCGAATCGATCCCGCAGAGTCCCATAAACGGATTAAATCAGCGTCTTTGATGTGGTTGAGTAAAGCGAGAATTAACCGTTCCCATTACTCCATAAGTCTAGGCGACGGTAGGCCGTTGAACCTATGTTAATGAATAACTATAGAAACGCTGTTTCATCTACCCTTTCGCACAGCGGCTTAATCGCATATAGAGTGTTTGAAATGCGTAGCAAAACAAGTAACCGTTTCCGTAGGATTACATCGCAAAGGTTGGCGTATGACATACGCTATTTTGAGAACGGTTATACGGTAAATATATAAAAAAAATTCATTCCGCGTTCATAGGTAAATCTAAGTCCACCTGATCTCGTATCTGCACCGTATTCAAGGTTACTAAAACACACGGCATCGTGAACAGCACAGAGAATCGTTTAAGAACTAGTTACTTCCGATATTGTGCCTATTTGTTACGTTTGTTAAATCTTGCCTCCCTCAAAGGCTCCCGGGAAAAGCTATAATTTTCGGTTCATTAAAATTATAAACTTTAATCGCTAGCTATGCCGCCGTGATCTCTTAAATTGCTAGCGAATTCGCTTGAGGAATCTCTATAATTTCTACGACGGCCAGAAATACCGGACCGCACGTTGAGAGGTACATTTTCGAAGTCAAAGACATCGGCCGTTGCGTTGCGTTTCGCGTTCCGAAAGATAAAATCATCGGGATTGGAAGTCAGTGTCCGATGAACGTGACTATGCCGAAGGAATCAAGCCCAAAGTCGGATTTGCCTGTTCATGAATGATGGCTCAAACACGAATACACAGCACCATAAAGAACCGACCAACAGAACATCAAAACAATTCCCAGTAAATGTATCAGACAAATTTGGATGCTGGAACTGGAACTTAATGACTNTATTAAGTTCATAAAACCTTCTGCTGAGTGCTGAAGAGTTTATCATAACAATACGCTCCATAAATTATACCCTTGATACACAGCTCCGTACCTTTGTCGTTAAATTCCATTGAAACGCAACGTCGGCAGTTCAAAGTGATTCGCGTCGCTTCGCGGCGTGTTGATATTCCGGAATCGTATTTAAATCCGATATTAAATTAATGTCGTGTTTTTCTTTCACGAATCATCACGATTTAATCGCGGATTCAAAAGAAATGTGCAGGCAGTATATCCAAAAAACGAT
>ATSW01004825.1:0-10997 GCA_000444245.1 Botryllus schlosseri
ACAATGCAAGTATGGTATGGAATGGAAGATTTTAATCTATGGTATGGAACGACATTTCCATACTTCCATACTTTGGTATTTTATACATTTTATCGTGATCTGTGCAAGCTTCATGAAGCTTGTTCACGGAATACGATCGCTTTTGTTACAGTATGTGTGAACGTGAACTATTGAACGTTGTGTAGGAACAAATGCACGCTTGTGCAACGGTTTTAAGTAGCACTTGGAATGACATGATTTTGTGATGTAATAATGACAACAGTAATGTTGATCCGTCATTATACGGAGTCTAGACACGACGTCTCCGAGCATTAGTCTATCATGTGACGCAATAATTGGTAATGTAGGCTACTCCAACTACCTCATTCCTTGAGTGACGACATAGCTTACAAGGAATCATGATGCAACGTACTAATTGTACGATGTGATTGATAATTACATTTTTCTGAAACATTGTCCGCACATTTACACTATTTACAAACCGAGATATTATATTGGTCATATTTCAAACGCTCTCGCATAAGGATTATAGATCAGGGATCAGAATACCGTTCGAGATTCTCGTCAAGTTAACCCCAACCAAATACTGTACTAATAATCAGGCATACCGCTGCAGTATTGATCGCCTGCAGCTGGGATATTTTATATATGCGCCTATATTATAAATTATTTTGCGAATATTTACTTCAAACTTGCATGTTCCTCATGCCAATGTACCGGAAATGCGATGATATTCTTATGGAGCAGGGGCGGGCAACTTCTCCAGTCGGCGGGCCGGATGTAGGAAAACTAAGTTACTTGGCGGGCCGGATTGCTGAATCGATACATTATTCGCCCATATGTGCAAGGAATAAATCGTATTTAATGAATGTATTTTAACGACAGCAATGTTCCTTCGTCGCCATTTCTCGCCGATAATGACGAAAGACAATGTGGATTTGAAAACAGTATTGCCATAGGCGCCGCCATGTCTGCTTCTCTCTGATCAACGAACTCGCTGTGCAATCCTTAATTAAGATTTCAAAGCGTTTAATAAGCCCGGTACCCAAAATTTACCAAGATATCTATTCATTAGGGTTGAGTACATCGTAGATGCCGATAATGCAAGTCTTCTCGCTTCGACAAACTTACGCATAAGCTCCATGGACGCCCTCGCACGCTGCGCAGTGCGAACACGTATATAATAACATACAGTCACTAAAATCTGACGTTTATGCAAGTAGTGGGGAACCTCTGTAGACTGAGGCCACGGGCCCGCGGGTCGTATGTTGCCCGTCCCTTATGGAGGGTCCTAGATATCAATCTCATTTTGCTCGCGGAAGCTGTAGAGTAGACGTACACGGCACCTCACCACCGTGAACTAAACCTCACCAAAACGGACTCTATAAAACTATTACCAGGACTTAAGATTCACATAATGGCTAGTTTAAGCAATAATGACATCCAAAATATCAATAATACAGGTGCCGGAAAAGGTATTACACTTATGATATTGAAGTATTTGAAAGTATGGAATATGTATCAAGTATGGTATGGAACAATGTTGGTATGGTATGGAAAATTGCAAGTATGGTATGGAGAGAGTAAGGCAAGTATGGAGTATGGAAAATCCTCGTTCCATACCATACCATACCACGCCCTGCCTAGAGCGACTTGATTGAACTTCTTTTTAAATACATTTTATCATGAAATTGATTAAGTTATAGTCATAATGTTGCATTTTCTTATTTTATTGTTAGTACAATAGCCAACCTAGGGGTCTACGCATTTTGAAACGCTTCAGTTGCTAAATATCCAAGACAATCAAAACGGAATTGAGTGGGTTCGCATCACAATTGTGATTTTAGAGTAAAACTTTCAGTGCCGTACTTGGAAAAACGATTCGTGCCTGCGTTTGGTAGATTCGGCCTCTATGTGCAGTTAGTTCGGTCTCAACTCATCCATAATGAGTAGTCCAAAGCAATACAAAGTTGAAAATGAATGCCGCTGCAATCAATAAAGAATCAACTTATAGGTAGGTCTATTTCTGTTCCGGCGTCGATGGTAACGCAATATGTATTAGGCTAGAACTTGTCATAATATGACATTATTATAATGAATTCGTTGCTGCAATTCAAAACACCATTTGAATCCAAACATCCGAATCATAGGCACAATTCATCAAATTATGAGGTGAAAAATATATCAACGGAATTATGGTTGAGACAATAGTAAATTATTATGATGATGATGTTGTCCTCACAAAAGCACGTGAAAAAGGCAAGTTGAATACAGTAAGCCCTATGCTGAAACTCATTTAAAGGTAACATGTTGATTGTTGGTGTCAGAATTGTGTGTTCTGAAGTTTGACCAGACGCAGAATCAACATATCTATAAGCCGATCGTTGTTCACATATGCAAATTTCCATCCTATGCTAAGAATCAGCACAACCTTTTTTCATCCCTTATTTTGACGAATTGATTCAGGATGGCAGTTTATAAAATTTCGGTAATGTTTCTGACGTATGTGCGTTATCATCAAATCAACATTTAAATTGTTTTAATATACATTCATATGTAATGTATACATATGTATTAGAAGAGCTTCTTGGAGGTACAGAACTTCAATATACAATTAAATAATATTCATATTGAAATGAACCCGAATATTTTCGGCTGACACTCGTCAGGGGTAATCGTCAGCAACTATAGTAGAGAATTGGAAAGAACATTGTAAATCAACAATCGTATCACAAAATATGACGTCACCAGCATGAAATTTTGAATGAGAGAGCGCTCAATGTACTATTTTTAGGTGGTACACGAACTCGTTTTGTACCACCTAAAAATAGTACATTGAACGCTCTCTAATTCGAAATTTCATGCTGGTGACGTCATATTTTGTGATACGATTGTTGATGTACAATGTTCTTTCCAA
The DNA here is from genome assembly GCA_000444245.1 of Botryllus schlosseri. NCBI lineage: Eukaryota > Metazoa > Chordata > Ascidiacea > Stolidobranchia > Styelidae > Botryllus > Botryllus schlosseri. Next base: position 2,918 of record ATSW01004825.1, read on the forward strand.
TTCTCTACTAGTTGCTGACGATTACCCCTGACGAGTGTCAGCCGAAAATATTCGGGTTCATTTCAATATGAATATACTATTTAATTATATATGTATTATCTCCACGTCTTCGGTTACTTTATATCAGGGGTCCTGAAATTTTGGGTCACGATGGCATCTGAGCGATATTTTAATATGTAATATTTCTTTTCGCTACTATAGGCCAATCAGCGAGACGCGTAGAAAATTCATCACAACTTGGCTTGATCATAAAAATGTGCCGACCTTTGTATTGGTTTGAATCCACCACACGATTTGTCCGACCATGGTTTCACTGAAAAACTATGTCGGGGACCGTTGGTATGCTTTAGTGTAGGGGTGTGCGGTGCAGCGATCGGGTGCGGGGCTATGAGAGAGAGGACTTGCGAGGTCAACCCCTGGGACGGCATTGGGACGCAACAATGCTGTCTGGCAAAACGAGAGAGTAGCTCAAGAGAAAAAGAGCCAGACGGCATTGTTGCGTCCCAATGCCAATCTCCATAACAATGAAAAATTCGTGGCTGATTGTGGGAGTTCCAGGGCCACGAGCGGAATAAAATTTNTATTTTCGTAATCAGTTCAGAGTCAGCTTTCGATTGATACCCGTTTTACCAAATTTAATGCTCGNCTANCCGGTCAAAAATGACCGTCGAATTGCCTGTAGCCAAATGGAAATTGTGACGTGATACACTGTCACGTCATACACTTTCACTGAGGCGTGAGATTTGCCTGTGTCGACACCATATAGGACACTATGGTTAAATCCATAGCCTTTCTCTAGCCCAGTGGTTCCCAACGTGGGCGATTTGGCGGTCTAGGGGGGCGAAAATAACGGTCTAAGGGGGCGAAAATAACGATAGGGGGCGATGGCACGTTAAAGCGGCTATATTGGAGTCAGGACCATAACTGCCGCACCGCAAACCCCAAATTGGGGCCGAACTCGATAGGGGCCCAAAATTATTTCGTGAAATAACATAAGTCATAGAGTTTTTTTAAAATACGCATGATTTATGGAAATGGAGACTTCGTCGTCGGCCATTACTGCTCCACGACGCACCAATACATATGAAGTTATAGGCCATGTAACATGCAACTCCGAGAAGTGTGCAAGAACGATCAGCAGCGAGAAGACCTTGGACGAAAAGGAATGCCCTTGTGCTGATCGAATACTGTGATATACATATATGTTTAATTGTCCTTAGGCGCCTCAATGGCTGGCGTCGAATGTTCCTATCCTGGCGATCTGAACCCGACAAGACAAATGCCACCCCGCAGAGTAAAATTATATGCCACTAAAGAAATACCCATTTGAAACAATATGCGTCTTTTAGTTTGGTACGTTTTGGCGATATCCATATTTGTTGACATAGCAGATATATATAGGAGGTCACGATATAGCATCATGTAACGATGTCAATACAACAAAGGGTCCGCCCGAAGATGTTTAATTATTATTTAGGGGGCCTACCTTTTCCAACACACCACACTCAGCTCTACCGATAAATCTGATTACATGAGCAGAGAGAGAATATTTAAATTCATAGCACTATATATGCAATTCCCGACCATATTGACCGATTCAAGCCTGAATTATATAAATTTTTCGCGTTTCGCGCGTTCAGGCGAAGTACAGTGACTCACCAAAGAGCACATGAAATAGGGTATAGCTGACGTGTAACGACTGGTTGAGGGGGCTGGTTGGTTTATCACCCTATCGGGGCCCAAGACCAACGTTTTTTTTTGTTTTTTTTTTGNGGGGGGGTGACGAAGTGCTGTTACGGTCCTGATGGGAGTCAAGTCGAAGAAATGACCTTTTTTTTAGTCAACTCACGAACATTTAGCCGTAGAAGTGTAATTTCGAGGTCGAGACGAAAAGTTGACCTTTTTTTATTAGTCAACTCGCCGGTAATCCCAGATTCTATGCCCATATTTTGGTTCCCAATATTTGGGTGGCGATGGTCGGCGTGGAGCTTCGAAAGGGGGCGATGAGACGAAAAAGGTTGGGAACCACTGCTCTAGCCTGTCTATGGTAAATTGGCGCAATCAACACTGGGGGCCCCAATTCGATTCTCGGCATTGTCTTGAGCGAATAAAGATAATATTACCACCGATTGATTGATTGATTCCGTCAACTTCTTTTTGCTTGTCATGTAAATCTCCACTTTTATACTTAAATGTAATGACTAGGGCCATTTAAAGTCATTAAAGTCATATTTTTTTCTATGCATCAGTAAGTCGTGAAATCAATTTTAACGCAAAAATCGCATCCATATGGGGTATATGAAGAAAGTTATAAAGTCATATAAAGTCATATTTTCCTGGTTAGGTCATATTTGAGTTATAAAGTCATATTGTTGTATATTTTAAATAAAATGTGTCAATTGAAGCAATTACGCACTAANAAAGNAAGNCAATTNCTNATTGAACNAAGGCAAACTGTAAGGTTAGCCTACATAACATTACAGTCNCATTGANCTATGAGGTCACACATTGCATTGTGTTGCTACACAATCTGTTTTACTTCTGTGCACTGAAGTGNGACGTAATTTGAAGTTCAGAGACTTCCACAAGTGAAAGAAATAGTCAACGCANGGGAAGCTGAAGGNGTTATTGTAAAGAGCGTCAAAGATTNAGTGAACGATCCAAAGTTGACGAGTCAGTTAACAGAAATATGCCTCCACTACAACAATATTTCAAACTTGATACTGAAAATGGAGAGGCTCATGCTGATCTAAATGCCCTTGATTTCGGAAAAGATCCGCTAGTAGTAGTTAGTATGATCGGTCGTGACCTGGCAGGGGCTCTTATGGGTGCGGTCGCACATCGTATGGAAAACTCGTGGTGGCAAATCGTACTTTCAGACCCCCCTCTCGGTCGCACATCGTAATGTGTTCTTATGGGTGCGCTCGCACGTCGTACTTTCAGGTATAGGTTGCGTTGGCATGTCGTATTGGAAACTCGTGTTGGCACATCGTACTTTTAGGTATAGGCTGCGGCGGTGAATCGTAATGAAAACTCGTGGTCGTGATTCGTACTTTCAGACATCTCTCGCACGGTGTTGAATATGTATCAAGTAAATAGTCATATGAATGAACCTTGTTAATGTGTATATCGTAAATTATTATATATGATGTAGTTTAGTCGTGACAAATGACCGATCGTGTTCTAAGTGTTTCCTCGCTATTGATCCCTACGTAGCCTGAATAGCACGCCGACTTTCAGATCGGATTATTCACACCTTCCGCTGTTTCACATCTACAGAATAGTCTGCTGTTCACAAACTAACACTCCAAAAAGGTGTGAAATATTGGTCAAATCCCGCGATCGCTCACAAGATAATACCTAAGACATAACCATCGCTCGCGACTCGCTGTTACATACATGCCGATCGTTGACAATGTAATATTTTGGTAATTGGTTTGCCACAGAGCCGGCGTAGACGGTGATTCGAATATCAACAATAGCCGCGTTCACAAACCAACACTTCAAAAACGTGTNAAATAGGTTACAAATCCNACGATCNCTCACAAGATAACACCAAAGACATANCCATTTCTCGCGTCTTGNCATTACATACATCCCAATCGCTACAGTGTAATGTGTCGATGGTTGTTACTATCAAGTAATAAGTAATGAATAACAGTACCAGCGCAGACCGTGATTCGAAAACCAACAATTTGACACTTGCCCGCGATCGCTATATGTTTCACGCCTCCCGAATAGTGGCTGACTTTAGTTGCGTGATAAGATCCATGAAAATATTCAATCAATGTGTTAGTTTNTCAACTTGAAATGNAACTCACTACACAAATCAAGTTGAATCGTATTTGAATGTATTGACTCGACCCATTGANTCANANCCNNNNACAAATNCTATTAACGCNATCTGTTGAATCGAACGTAACCTGAATATTACTGACGCCAACATTCACCCNCATCGGATCATTCACACATTCCACGCCGCTGTTTTAACAGNTATAGAATCAATACCAACTATCTCTAACCCGATAATATTCAATCATTTTGGTAATTTNNCAACTTTAAATCCATTCGCGGATGTACTAAAGGTAAATCCANATAATCCAAAATGAAATATTTGGACTTTGACATAGTCATTCTGAATTGAAATAGATTGACAAACATGACTAACAACTTTCAACCCAGTCATATTTAGAGATTATACGCCCATTGATTCGAAACAAGTAATGAAACATTACAACTCTATTCGCGATCCGACTTTTCAATTGTCAAAGCGACATTTTAACATCTTACCATACTCAAAAGAATTATTCACAACATTAACAAGTGTTAAAAATCTAGTTTTCACTTACTTGATTATATCACTACAACTCACAAACTGGAATTAATTCATCCTGGTTGTATTCATATGGCCGATAATTTTTTATTCAACTGTAAATGTCGTTACTATTCTGTAAAACAAAGTATTTACTAATCGGTCCATATACGACTTGACATAAACCTATTACATTTTGAATATACGATATTTGAATGTCTGAACAATAACTGAGAAATAATTATCACAAGTGAATCCATATACGACAGCGTAAAAGATATTGGAATGTCAGCAACTCTTTACGGTCGTAGTTACTACCACATTAACTAATTTACCCGACCAACTCGTCATGATCATTCCTGAAATCAACACAAANATGACCACTGACTTGAGTTAACCACAAAACAGCATCAAGTTTTAAATCCACTTGTAGCTTACGGATTATTTGAATGCTGGTTATGTTTTGTTGTAATTGAGTNNACGGAAATANTATTACGTCTCGACATCTNACCATCTTACCATATTCAAAGANTCAACCACGAAAACATTGTCAAGTAAATCCGGTTGTAACTTACCCGACCAACTCAAACAGTATCANTATGAAAAACAGCCAAACATACACGAATCCATACAAGCACTAAAACCTAAAATCCATAACAAGCCTGGTTGTATTCATATCCCTACATGTCTTTTTTATTCAACTTGAAAAGTCGTTACTATTCTGTAAGACAAAGAAATTACTATGCGGTATATTTTGTAAGATAAAAGTAATTACTTCTCGGTGCCCGCGACTTGAGATTAACATAATATGTTTGAGTATGCGAGATTTGAAAGTCTGCCCAACATGTTGAGAATTCATTTCTTACAATCGAACGCAGGTGTTATATTGAAAATTATCATGATGTAAACATAAGGATTGACACATTGATTTGACATATGTAATAGTTGATCATGACTTGNCTATTAAATTATNTGNGTTAATTAGACCCGGCGNTGTGGTAAAGATTATTGTGACAGNAACAAACTTTTCAGTACCATTGTTATTAACATATTGAGTTGTAAACTATGTGTGTCTNAAATGTTNTCGANTGGAAAATTATTCAGCCTNGGTACAAACCACGCAGNGTATTGTGGATATCNGGAAATATTTTACAAATGTCTGCATTAAACAAGACTAAAGATGAAACAACAATTTCCTTTGTTGAACAATAACCGGGGCAATACTTTATTGTCGGTGAGAATGGAAACACTTTCGCNCATTACCNGGTGTCAAGATATCACACTAGGTGAATTGACATACCACCANTTGATTAATGCTTAATCCGNTCGCANNATTTCACACNCACTTTGATCATTACAAAAANNAAATTGGAATATGTTTGCTAGGCACCACCTATTCAACTATACTTGAGTAATACAGAAACCTCTCAGCATTAATAAAATCGAAATGTGCGCTACACTGAAATCTACAAAAATGTGTTTGTATTGCTGTTCGTAGTAGCGATATCGATTTGAACCTCCATCATCTAACCAAACTACTGAGAGTCGTTGTCAATTTACATGACGTTCACTGATTACATACTAGAACTATTTGTGCAGCGCACATGATCAGAGAAATTGGAAATTTTCCCATTGCCATTTGTCAAAGTAAATGTCGTCACAATACTCAGTCACTAAAAGACCATATACTTGTATGTGATTGAATCACCAACAATTACCTCGCTAAATCAAATCGTAAGGCAATTTCACGCACTCAGCGGATATTACACAACGTCGCTTTATCGGTGTGGGTCGTTTTTTCTAAATACAAATCATATCTGTCCAGTAGAAAACAATTTTCACGCACTTGGGTAATGAAACCAGTGTGCAATATCAATACAAGATATTTTCGTGACACAAAAAATAATCAACTTACTCGATATTCTCGTAAAACGAAACTGTACACAGGTTTCATGTTTTTTGTATGACACGGAATTAATACCGATCGAAGTAACTGTGTTGGAAATGACTTTCATACAAATACACTCTATGTGGTTAACATTCTCATCGATTCTATTGTGATCAATGTATACTATATGTATTCTGGATTCATTTCGATATGGCTAAACATACAACCTCGACAGATACGAATTGTCACACACTCAAGTAATATCATACCAAATAGTTATTTACAAGACACAGAAAATTTGTTTTGGNCGTTTCGATTTTATTACTGGAGGTACTCATCACTTCGCTTAATACAATCTAGATTTAAACTCCATCGAACCTTTGGTGTCTATCGTTTTGCTGGATACGAATTATGTTAGTCTAACAGTAAACAATTTTCACNATCTTGGNTTATGAATTCAATGTGTTGGNGGTCATTCATTATTTTGTTTGTATCAACTAGTTACTTTGTAGGGTATGAATGAGCACCCTCCCACAACTCTTACAAAAGTACGAAGGATATTTACATCACACAAAGTAGTCGACTTTACTTCATATCCTCACACTACGAAACCAAATGGTTGTTTAGACTCTACAAACTTTTTTACACGAATGGTCACACATCTAAATATTCAAATAATCCAACACANAACTATAGTACTTACAGAAATATCATAGTTCTTGTAACAAAGGTGTTTATCGTAAGTCCTACACAGTCATGATAGCCGTCCGAGTTTGACTTTTAGAAAATATTATATCGATACATCTTTCAAAAACAAAACCATGGTCACTGCTTGAGANACCTNCCAATGATATCACAATAATNCAGTTACTTCCACAAAAAAAANTATGTATTCGACTTACTTTCCACAAATCTAACNCNCAAAACAATTTACTTTGCTAACGAAAAGTGCTGAGTCATCNTATGNTTGTCCTCACAACAATNCAACTAAAACATACTATCATACAAAATGGTNGTTATAGTTTGCACCCCAACGGTACATCGTAAAAGTAACAAGTTTCAAGAATCGAGTTATTGAAAAACGTGAAAGTGTTTCTCCTGTGTCAAGTCGTTATGTTGATGAAAGTGTATATTGCAATATCATGATCAATTTGCATTCGTTGGTCACAAACTGTCACTATACTCTAAATAATTATTTTTCACTCAAACACAANAGCATACTTGTCNCCATTCGTTTTCATCAAGNANGAGTTCAAGAAACTTACTTACTACGACATGAATTGNTATTTTTATGNTGTGTAAATANGTAATNNTTANTTTTAGTAACACTNTATCAANNTCATCGAGTTGTGCGAANAGATTTTCATGTGGTCTTGCGGTTTTAATCGAAGCACACATCATGATCTAATGTAGAGTCGTCTCTATTGTACAACAACTCGGTAATCGAAATGCATGCATTAACATTTGAACAACGATCTTGTTTCGTCNCACCAAAAANATGTTCACTGTCACAATACTCTGCACAAGACGTGNAAATCCTTTTCACCCTCATAATAGTATACCAACGACCACCGACGACAACGTTTAACAATACCAACGACACTGNAAACACTGAACCCANGANACTTNNCCNAGTAAAAANACATTTTCCTTTGGCTACATGACGCTTACCAGAGTAAAAAAAAATATCATTATCACCTGGANATCCACCGTTACCCGAACAACAAAACCATTTTCCTTTGGAGATCTATCGTTTACCCAGTGTAACAATACATTTTCACATGGCGATCCATCGTTTACCCTGAGCAACAAACCTTTTTCACTTGGAAATNTATTTTNTCCCTGGGTAACAAACCTTTTNCACTTGGAAATATATTTTT
>ATSW01004827.1:0-10230 GCA_000444245.1 Botryllus schlosseri
TTCTCTCAGTTGTGTCAGTTCAGTATCAAAAGTCGTTATAGTGTCTTGAAATATGTGTTCAAGAGTTGAAGTTGAAGCAAAACATGTCTAATCGTGATCACTTTTCCCGTGTAATCGTAATAGTTGATTGCTCCGAGATTTTGCTGTAGCCATAATCAGAAGTGATCTCTGGCATAGGCGATCGTAGAATGTATTTTGTTTCTGTCCAATGTTTCGAACTCAGTGGGATCAGTGGTTTAAAATTCTATAGCGAAGATTTTGAAATTCAAAGTGTCTCCATTAAAGTGAACTTTTCGGCCATGAAGAAAGCCAATGATTTTTAACAGGTTGTTCCAACCTTGTTAATTGCAATTCAATTTACTGCATCTATGAAATACACCTATTCACAACACTCTAATGCCTGGATGGAATCTCGGTACCTTTTCAGCAACTAATCCTGAGTGATGGTCATTTTTCTCGTGTGACATCTATAGGATACGGTAGCCGATTTTGTTGCTTTTCGATACGATTACCAGAGAACCCGTCCCTTGGAGAACCCGTCCCTACCAACTCGCCCCTCGGAGAACCCGTCCCTCGGAAAATTTTGCATATCAAGCACGCGTGGTCTACTTGTTGTGGTATTCACGGTGTTTTTCAACTACTCTGGGCCTCGGTGAATGCGGCCCTCGAACAATTTTGAATTAAAAATGCATGAAATGTGAAGCCGGCCCTCGGGAAATATTGTATTCACCGGCAACCCTAATATCCCACCTCCGGCGACCCTAATCGAATACAGCTCGCATTTCATCGTATAAAATCTTAGGCAAGAGAGCAACTGTGCAACGTAAATGATTTTAAGTGGTGCTTGCCACTACCATGTCTCAGTCTAATTTGATATAAAGGCTAGTCACAATATTAGCTGGGTTGGCCATCGCATTTGCAAACCATCACTCATCCAGACTCGCACTTTATTGATGTTGTGCGTTTGTCGTGAAAATAAATCCTTCTGTATTGCATTTCCAGTCGAAAAACGTGTTTGTAAGTTTTTCAAAAACTTTGGCATGTTGGAAAGCATTTCTGAATGATTTATAGCACAATGAATTCTGTAGTTTTGCCAAATTTACTATTTTGCGGCCTTATATGCGGTTCCTTATATGCTCTATTGTAGTCCTACTTGCTCGCAATCTTAGACCACCACTATATAGCCAATTCTGTGGAATCACAATCAAGTTTTAATAAGACCTTTGAGTTATTTCTTTTCATTTTAGGAATCCACCGTGGTGGTAATAATAACAGCACAGTTTATGTCACCGTACTTTTCCACCAAGCATTAGTAGGCTCCTTGCATATGGAACTGCTTAAGGAATTCATGTCTGGAATTTGACCTCTTTTCATCTGTTGGGAATGGTATTGAGATGAATCATTTTCTGCGTCTTGTGTGGTGTAGGCATACATCTGCTGTAACAAAGAGTATAATTCGTTGGTAACAACCAGGTGCTATCTGTTGCAGGCAAGAGATAATCTTCATAGGATGTTTCACTTGATAGTAGGCCTTGGCATAAGCGAGTACCAGAGAATGATTTACTCTGAATCGGATATTAGGCTTCGAGTCGAGTAGGCTACCGTATTTAAGTATCACTGAATATGGTGCCATAACAGTATGGAATATGCGGAAAGCTCAGATATGTACCTTTATGTGACCACAGAAAATATAATGCCACGTCTAAATAAAATTGAGGGTGTTTGGTGTTTTTTCAACCATACCTATTTCCTTGCACTTTGTGACAATGCTGTCTGTTGATCAAGACTTCACAGATGTGTCATGTCCTCCAACATAGCTTTGCACTACATGTTACAACTGCTACGATACGAGGAATTGGAGTTTCAATGCTTCCATAATGGAAAATAGTGTCGAACGAACTCTTTTTGATGAGAGTGTAATTTCAGCAGTAAAAAAATCATCTCGTACTACTAGACTCGAATCATAGGAATCAATACTCCATTCAAATCCGAGCACTCTAAACATTGTACCTATAGCATACTCATTTCATTGTGTGACGACTACGCTATTTTGATCGGCATTTTATTCACAAGTATCTACCGTCTTTCCAGACATGTTTTGATTATTGCGATTCCTAATAGAGTAGCGATCACGATGGCTATCCTGTATTCCGTGATATCGAGGGGGACAACTATCCTCGCAAAACATGCTGCGTGCGCTGGAAATTTCGCTGTCGTTACCGAACAAATTCTCCAAAAGATTCCGAATCAAGATGCAAAAATGACGTATTCACACGGAAACTACCTGTTTCATTATGTGAGAGAGAGCGGCATCGTTTATTACGCCATCACGGAGGATGACTATGAAAGGTCACGCGCTTTCCAATTTTTGGGGGAAGTGAAGAAGAAATTTCAGACTAGCTACGGAGATCTTGCATTGACGGCGCTCCCTTACGCGATGGACAATGATTTTTCACGAGTTCTAAGCGCGCAAATGCTTAAATTCTCAAGAGAAGTTGATGCAATCCCCGAAGAAAACAAAGTGGACCAAGTTCGCGATCAGCTCGACGAACTAAAAGGCATCATGGTGAAAAACATTGACACCTTAACGCAACGGGGTGAAAATCTAAATCTACTCATAGACAAAACGGAAGACTTGAGCTCGTCTTCTGTCACTTTCAAAAAGGCCAGCACTAACCTAGCGCGGAAGCTTTACTGGAAAAACGTTAAAATGGTGGTGATTTTGGGGCTCATTGCTGTGGTGGTGTTGTATATTATTGTAACTGCTAGTTGTGGTGGATTTACGTGGCCTAAATGCATTCATAGTGGCAACGGGACTGGTAAACCGTAGCTGTACACCCTGCAAGGATTTTCGTTATATTTTCTATATCGCATCCTATATTTCTTCCAGATTTTCGATACTATTTTGCTAATCGTTGTGATCTGCTCATGTTTGCCTGGACCGAACACACCACTAGTCTGTGTATTAGGACTGTTAAAAAAACTCTTTTTCCTGAATCTTGCTGGCTAGGTGATTAAATCGTTAGGTTGCCACCAAATTTAAATTCATTCCAACCGGTAATCGCGGACTTCGTACAGTTTGAAAATTATGAATTCACTAAAAAATGCCAACATTTTTTTTTCAAATTTCCCTGTCAACCCCATGAAATTGTTGCGCTGTCTTCAAAAACGATGCAAAACAAATTAGACTCAATTCCAACCCGTAGAAGCTGAGTTATCTGAGTTTTTCGATGATAATTCTTGCATTATCCACCGATCAAGGATAATCCCAATTTTTAGTGAATTCAAAATTTTCAAACTGTACAAAATCCGCGATTACCAGTTGGAATGAATTCAAATTCGGTGTGTGTGGTCTTTTAAGGCAACCTAACGATTTAATCACCTAGCCAGCAAGATTCAGGAAAAAAAAATTTTTTTTGAACAGCCCTACTGTGTATGTTCATTGTTCATATCTCCTTGCCATTATATCAGCGGCTCCCAGATTCGAGCCCAAATATGCTAGAAACGTCCGGTCCAAAAGAGAGGGACGTGTCCGGCAGATGCAAATACCAGTGGTCGAAGTAGTCAGAAATCAAGTAGAAGTAAATGTAATACTGTAAATTTCTACTCAATTCCAATTACTCCGAAAAGTAGTTACAGTGGAAGTACAAAATGGAAGATCCGAAGTTCCCTCCAGTAAGTAGTTGGAAAGAGGGGTGGTTTACTTTTGACAGTGAATCGGAATTGGCTACTTTCGAAATTACAAGGTGTATCTTTGCGACTAACACAAATGAATAATGACTCCACAAATTTTTGAAAATATGGGCATGGGCTATTTCACTCACTTCTTATGTACACTCATCACTAAACTACTTTCTACCGTTCAAAATCATATAAATGAATTAGTTCTGCCTAAAAAATTCTGTTTAAGTAGAAGTGTAAGTAGCTTAAAGCTTGACAATCACTTGAGTAGGTACTACCAGTAGGGGAAACGTACTTGAGCACTCCAGCAAAGTAGGTACTTCGTTGCGGGCCACCTGTGAAAAATACCATAAGAATTTTAAGTTGTAATGAGTGCAATTTGTTTTCAGTGCCCTTGACATTGCAAAGTTAGTTCGATGAAATGCTCTGCAATCAGTAGCCTATTTCTGGTGAAAATATCATCTTATGCTGGGTCACATTCATCTAGTAGCAAAAATATCAGAACAATGTGTTGGTATGAAAGTATGAATTCACAGTCAGGGCCTAAATAATTGGTAGACTCCTAAACATTTATTTACGCCTGAAATAGTACCAGAAAAGATTTAGCAGGGCTGCAGATAAGAGTCCTTCATGCTAAGTAATTTGTTGGTAACGAGGTATGTTTACCAGCTCAACTTTGACGAATATTTCAGGCTATAATCAGTCCTAATGATCACTGGACTAATCAACAATATAACATATGTGCTCGTTCTCAGATCTGTTGTGCATTTGTCATTCAAGAATCCAAATTTCATCTAGTCTTTTCAGGAACTGCTCTTGACTGTTTACCATTAGGTATGATTGAAGCGCCGATTTAAAATATGCAAACTCGTACAATCACTTATTGCTGAACTGTTGTTGTTCACTATTACTATATCATCTGTTGTATTCTATTTCAGTCAAATGACCTAACCAATTACTATGATGATATATCAATATGTTGCTAACACCTTTACCAGTGCAAATTTTCTTTGTCGCTTATAAGATAGCCACAACATGTGCCTAGTAGCTTATTTCAACTTTCATTAGCCTTCATTGACAACTTGTCAAAATGAAAACCATCTTGAATATGGCCGTGACGTTGAATCATCGTGGGAAGAAAGCGATTTGGTACCGAAGTATGTCTGGAGTAACCATTGACTCAATAGAAGTTATGACTTGTAAATTCTACTCAATTAGAAACAGAACAGGCGGTCAGTAACAAAGCCCTACTTTTTTGAAGTACTAGAGTAGGTTTTGCCCTTCTTGAGCGGATATGTTTTTAGGAAATACTATAGCTTTAGAGTTTAGATGATGTAAGGTAGATGGTAGTTTTACTATTTCTGCATTGCTTTTATTTGTGAAATAGTCACAGGAACGTCTTGAAATAGCGATCACAGTAACTCAGTCATTTTTCACCCTGCAATATATAAAGTAGTGGACTCCGACCAGACTGGAACAGCCAGAAAATTTTCAGCTTTTCAAAATTGGAATAAAATTAGAATTATAGCTACACATTTTCTTCCAAATTAGATTGGAATTACTCAATTCGCGAAAACTTGAATATTGACTCAAGTTCTACTCATATCCAGGGGTGTTCCTACCATTGGGGGTCCCTGGGCGAGACTTCCAGGGTGGCCTATAAGTATGTAATCGTAGCTTCTGGCTAAATGTTGAATTGCTCTTAGCTCCTAGGCCTTCTTTTATCATACATTTTCAAATTATAAAGGGGCCTCGTTAACTAGTTCATGTGGAAGATGTCTGTCATGTAGCGTGGGATAATAGATTAGCGATACTACTGCTGCAGGCTAAATAGACCACACCAATCTGGAAAGCTATCGGCTGACATTAGTAATATGCCAGCACGTTAACGTTTGAGCCAGGCGCTGAATTAGGCCATTGCACGGTTGTAAGGATAGACTACATTATATTAAGTAAGTAGGCTTCATCTGCCGCATGCAGAGACTTGATGATTATCGGGATATATGGGACTTTTCTAACAAATGCGGGGATTTTATGATTGGCCCATCTGTACGGAATCATCTTCTTCATTGTCACACGGATTTCCACGTTTATTCGCTATAATCCTTGAAAAAAGCGCCTAAACCGAGGAGGGCCTCCTTCGAACAGGGGGTGGCTGGGCGTCCGCCCACCCCAAAAGTCACCACTGCTCATATCAATTCATAGTTCATTCTCCTGAGAATGAGCATAGCAAATGTCTGTAAAGCAGGGTGAACGCGAGCACCAGGTCGCCCACCAAGGACGGCAATCGAGTCCCCCATGATGATAGTAGAAATATTCAAATGAGAGCGTTGAAGGTCGGAGTGGAGAAGGGTTCCATCTGAACGGTAGTTGAACATGGATCTGTCGAATCTAAGGAACTTGCGAACACGATTATCGATCGTTGGCGTTGCTTGTCCCCCCTCTGAGTCCGTATAATGTAATCAGGTCAATATTCCCGAGAGATTCTCGCTTCTGTGACCAGTGCGGTAACGCGACTGAACTGTAACACACAGGCGTGAGTCATGAGATGAATTATCATCTCGGTAAGGAGCGGAAAACCTGCCCAGCGCTTTGTCAGAGTGTATAGATTACACCAAACACGGGTAGACAGCGGGAGTAACTGGCGTAGCGATTCGCATTGACCGATGCCCGAGAAGTATCTCTTGGTTTCAAAAACGTTGCTGACCCCTGCTGCAAACTAATCTTGGCTCCTTTTGCGGTCCTTTTGTAGCATTTACAGGAAGATTACATCATGTAGAAACATTTCACAAATTAGATTACCGGCGTTTCGCTATTATAGCTTTTTGCTTTGTTTACATCTCCGAGGCCAAAAAGATGAATCTTGGTAGAATGATCAATTGATACAGGAGAATATGCATTTCCGTTGTGCAATAGTACAATTTTTAGGCTTGACAAACTGCTTTTTTGACAAACAAATATTTCGCACCAGGTCATGTTAAGAACAACTACCATATTATCAGGACGGAATACAAGAAAACGCATTGCTCTGTCAAGTATGCCGGACCCAATTGTGAAACAGCATCTCGCCGGCTATCCGACAGTCGTCGAGCATGTCCGCATTCAAGTCGAAATACAAGCAATTTCTTCTAAATGAATACTAGCCAGTCTTCAGGATTACCGCGGACCACAACCTAACATCGACTTCGCCCTCCGCCACATGCCACCTCATTTTGTCGCTTGCGTCTTATATTCTCTGCATTACTTTTCATTCAGTGTGCATGCCTCTTCTTTACTTCGCCTAGGCCCTAGGGCCTAGGCTAAGGTGGGTGTATGATCTTGAAGGTTACTCCAAGTGGTTTCGAGACCTTCCTATCTTTTCATTGTATCGCAGTCTTGTGATGATTTGAAATGATGAAAATATTGTTAAAACTGATTGATGGATTGATTGATTGATTGATTGATTGATTGATAGAGTGACTGAAAACGACATCAGGGTTTTTCATATTCAATTATATATTTATGCGCAGTAGGAAATTAGACAAAAAACTACGATTTACTTCCTAGCAATTGAAATATCCAAGGGTAAATACAGTAACTTTTGGCTTTGTTAAAGGTCAACTGCATGTTCGAAAAGACTTTTGCTTATTTCGTATATTATCTGGTTAGGAATAAGAAAAAACTAATGAAAATGAAAATTACGTGATAGTTTTCAAGTAATTTGAATTACAAATCGAAATTCCGAAAAACGGACCCGAAATCATCCAGCCGTGAAATGACGTCAGGTAGTTGACACAACAAAAATCCTTGTTATTCCTGTTGGCTGTTAGGTGGGATTCATTGCTTAAATTTGCTGTGGATTTTGGTCATTGAGTGAGATCATGAAGGAGATATTCATAGAGTCTGATATTATGTCGCGTATGGTTGCTCCAATACGCAATTTGCCGTACCTACAATGTCTTTACATCGCTGCCAAAATCCATCCATATACCGCCAGTCGACAGGACGCCGTTAACACCAAAAGTGCGGACTTATAGGCAACCAAAGGCAGAGACATTTTCAATGACGTATCCGAGATACGCAACGCGCAATAAAGTTGACTACTGACCACGGGCAACTCTCACACGCAGTGCCGAAATTGTGGTGAAATTGTGGTAATGGCAGAGGAACGCACTTCTAAAGCTATACAAAGTGTCCAAAATCGGTAAGTGAAAATGTACTGTGTCAGCTAGTATTCTAAGAGTGTAACTAACCGTTTATAGTAGTATTGACTGTGGTACGGTAGTCATCAAAGTAGTTATTGTTTACACTCATGTGCATGTGCAAATAACTGAAATAAGTATGCCTTGAAAAACTTTGAGTAGAAGTGTACGTAGTCTGAAATAAAGCCACTTNAAAATCAATCANGNAAAAAGATGTATAAANGCATTAGTTAATAGGAGTCTGNAACCTGCTGACTTCATATGATCTNTAATGGTTATGTCGCAGANCTNATTTTAATGGAAGAGTTGCTATTACTTTTGAAAATNAACTTCTGTNTGTGTACATNTGTAGTCATATAATCATCATATTAGTTACTTAAGTTACTGAATGAGGAGTGTCAGATATCAGTGACCAAACCTCTNAACNTATTGACAGCTCAGTAAAAGATGAAAACGTATCACTATCACCATAACAGTCGAAAAGTTAGGTAGGATGCAGTTGGCAATCCTTCATTTTTATGATACTTCGGAACAGCATTTGGTATACTGCCTTTTATTCGACTTTGTTATAAAACTCTGCAATGTTTTTACACCTGCTTTAGATTCCTGCAATGAAGAAGTTGACGCATGCATTCAAGCAAGACCAGATACGGCNGAGTCGACCAAGTCTATTGCNATGGCTCATCCTCATTCAACTAGCGGCATCGTGAAAATTAGTTGAAGCNATTGCTGNACNAAAGAAGCTATTGNTGGACACAAAACTCTATATTTCTCTCCCTGACACAGTAGTACTGTTGATGGATTGGTTATGTTGCATTTATTATTTTCAATACAATTATTCCTTCGCGAAGCAGTGCAAAATTGAAATCCTTTGAATGTACTGGATGTGAATTTTGATCGGATGCACAGACAGGATTTTTCGTTGGTTTGTGTTGCAGAATCCCAATGGCCAGCAAACAAAATTTCCGTACAGTTTTTCTCTGCTTCCTGAAAAGCATAATTGTTGTGTTACTGGCGGGTAATTACTTGGCACCCGACTCAACGTTTCATGTGAATGAGACTCATTCGCTCATGCATCGAACTAAATGGTATAATTATATGACAATATTCCTGTTGATATCCATAGTGAGACATCTCCAATACTGATTAAAATCCTGACAATGCTGTGATGCACTAATAATTCATTAGTTGCTCTCCCGCTAATAGTTTGCATAAGTTAACAACCTCTATCCTGTAATTGATAATACCAAGATCCATAACTGAAACGAGGTACTCCACCAAATTACACATACCGGTGTATTTCATTTGGTCTAGACAAGCGGCTTAAGCTGAACAAGCTAGGCTGATCATATTATGTATTACTAACCTCCTTAGGTTAGTCATCAATAATCATTCTTGAACGACCCCTCGTTTTCGGAGCAGCAAGGAATTCCACCTATATGAGATTGAGCACATCAACACTTGATACGTGTCCTGTCCAGTTTAAACATTACTTTCGTAAGTAAGGGCAAAAAGCATACTNACATTCGTCATCTGAGTACTCGGACTCACTTGGTGAATCCATTACAAGCGAAACCTNCGCGATAACTAACTAATANAATCGCCCTGCTACTGCAANAGCACCAGCCCTATAGCATNCATCCGCAGCGGCCAGAAGAGATGTCAACTANATGACGTCACAATGAACATTTCNCTTTTTCNGTAAACANACCAATATTGGGACTTTCAGTCCAAATTACGGCAATTTCCGATTAGTTTGAAATACGGAAAGTCGGCTATTTCGGTATGAAAAAAAATTCTGAACATGATTAGGCGAAGTTGTTTATAAGATGCAGTTGACCTTTAAGGGTATGAATATCTTCGGAACAAGAGCCGATCTGGCAAAACTAATATGATATTCGTAATCAGCAACCTCGAAAACCCCAAAAAACGGCTCTCAGATGTTCTGCCAATTTTTTTCTTCATTTTGTTGACTAGGCAGTGCTCTTCAACCGGGCGTTTCGTACACCCAGGGCCGTAACAGCACGTTGTCAGCTCCCCCTAAAAAAAAACTTTGGTCTTGGGCCTCCCATAGGGTTATAGGCCGAACTTCTGTTTTCCGGCGATACACTGTTTCCCGCTATTTATCATATGCATTGGGAGTTTGTTTATTGAATCAGCTTTTGTCGCCTAAGCGCGCGAAACGCGGAAAATTTCTAGAATTCATGATTGAATTGGTCAGTATGATCGGGAATTGCATATATATTGTTATCAATTTTTATCTTCTCTCTGCTCACATAATCAGATTTGCCGGTAGAACTGAGTGAGGTGTGTTTGAAAAGGTAGGACCACTCAATAATAATTAAACATCTTCGGGCGTATACCCGTT
>ATSW01004829.1:0-14394 GCA_000444245.1 Botryllus schlosseri
CCTCACGTATGCAAATTAGGTGTTTTCGTACATAATTTTTAGAATTGTTCCACTTATCTTCATTTCTGGTAGGAACTGTCTGTCCTTACAAAGTAGTTTGGCCTGAAAAAAACTTTTTTGACAAATCTTTAGATGAAAATTTTCTTAAACGAAATCTGGCCCTATGAAGAATTCCAGTAGTTACATCGTGTATTATGGTAGAAATAATTAAAAAAAAATTGTAGTACGATAAAAGATTCTTTCCTACATTCTCTGATAGATAGTATTTTGCCGAGAATGTAGAAAGAAGGTTTAACAGCAGCAATTGTTGGCTGACAACACTGAAGTTATGCGTCCACTGCTGGTGACACACCGTGTTGCTTCATTCTGACAATGTTGTCTACATCACAATTTTTCATTATGCACTTCTTGATATAAGAACCATGTAATGCCCTCACAGTCTTGCTTCAGTTGGGATATTGCGGCATGTTGAGCTTAACACCATGTCAACCTATTCGTTTCATTTGACAGTTTATGATTCACAAGGAGCAGACAATGGGCCGTCTACAATGGTAGGCCTTTAAAGTAGGCTAGAAGCTGTAAGATGTCAAATGATAAGTTCACCGACAGTGCAAAATCTATGATACAAACAAAATGCAGGTTGCAAACTTTTTGGACTTTGTAAACAATATTGACAATTTTTAACATAACACTACAATATTGACAAAATTTCGACTTATTTTGACATGTTAAAAAATCACTTTGATGATCACTAATACAAATGGTATGGAAACAATAATGCAACATAACTTCCTGAACTTTACGCTGCATTCTGTCAATATGTTCTGTTTCTTCATCTAGTCCAGAGTTGAATTGAAGATCTCATTTGAAATCAAAGATCTATCAAAATATGTATGTGGAAAATTGACTGCCAAGAAGCATGCAGTCAATGAAAACAATGATACATCTGTGAAACTGGTGATATCAAAGAGATCTGGTTCCGGTATGGACATTTTTTTGTTAATACAATTGCTGTGTCTTGATTTTATGCTTCAGGTAAATCACTGCACATTTGTCGTCTGATTGAGAAATTGGATAAAACCACAAAGACGACCATATTGCGATTGTTGGACCGAGAAATTGACATTGATCACATGTTGAAGAGACTGTATGGAGATCCTCGGATGCGGAATGAAGATGCTCATCTTATCCACATTGATGCAACGGCTGCGGTATGAATCACGTTTTATACAGTTTCAAGTTAACTGTTATTTGCAATTCCGCTGCATGTTCACTAGTCCATTTTAAACATTGCATTATTCATTCATTCATTTATTGGTATTTTCATCGACAACATAAGATTACCATACAATGAAAGATAGGATGGTGTCAAAACGACTTGGAGTGGTCCTCATTCTGACGCCACCTTGTCATGTCCAGGAATGGCTGATTAGATTGAGATATTTACTTGAATTACAATGTTCACAGACTCCCATAGTCCATACCATGTGAAACTATCTGTGAAGCAGTCATCATAAATATATACATTGGTTTAAGATGTATTAACTGCATTCTGTTAAATCAAAGCTTTGATTACATCATTATGCACAGTTAACTTTAGAATAACATGGGTTGACTTAGGAAGATGGGAGCTTAGTTTCAAGACTGTTGCGACCAATAAATTGACTTATTGCTTGGATTTTGACTCGTGGTCTTTGTTTAATAAGCTACACTTCGCAATTAATGAAGAATTATAATTCTTCCTCGGCATTTTTCAAAACGAAGCATTTCACCTAGCCCTATCATGACAATCAGCAAGCAAACTGCTAGGTATGTGATCTCGTCATTACTCGTATAGGTTCAACATGGCCTCGAAGAATTTGCGTTCAACTTGTTGATACTTAAAAGCATAGAAGACAGTCAAGGGAGAATCTGGCGTCACAACAGCCAGCACTTTTACGCCATTGAGATGAACAAATCGGAATTGGTAGGTTGTGATGAAGTGTATTGGTTCAATAATCTCAATATCATACCTCTTTCAGCTGCGACAGAACAGCGTGTTAAACCTGATGCCTTGGACCGAGTGCCTTTCACCAAAAGAAGTTTTGGAATGCTACAAAAATAAAGAAAATGATAATTCAAGTTTGCAATGTGTCTTAATGGATCAGGAGGAATTTAATTCTGATGTTTTTCAACGTCCATATCAGTACTTGCACAGATACTCTACCAACAGCGACTTGGATCAGTTCACCTACACTCACCCGCATGGAAAAAAAAACGAATGCTTGGAAATTCTTCTAAAACACTGTGGTATGATGAACCCTACATGGGCACAACTTAAATACTTCTCCACCTTCCTTAACATTCAATTGAAGAATTGCGAGGACTCTATTTTTTTCAAAAAAATTGAACTTAAAGATTCGGATGACAGCATCGAATTCAAGGGATTGAAATCTTTTGCGATCCACTTTATGATAAAAATGGCCCAAGATTTAACCACACCATCACTGAAAATATCCGACGAAAGTATAAAAGATGCAAAGGATGCTCTCGAAAGTTATGCAAACAGAAGGAAATGGGAAGAGGAAGTTCATCCATTCGTGTTTTTCAATGAAGACGCCATTTCGATGACATTTATCAATGTCAACATCAATGACAATGGAGATCTATTGAAGGCAGACGGCTCTGTGGAGAAGAGAAATATAATTTCCAGAGGTTTGTTACGTGCATTGAAGTTACAAGGCGTTCCGATTGGCAAAAACTTTGATTCATACGATAGAGCAGAGAAACTTTCAGTATTATGTCAATTCATGAATATAGCACCTGTGATTGATCCGAACACAGGAGATCAAAAAGTATTCGATCCAGATGCAACCTATGAACTTACAACTGACAATGTTCTGAAAATTCTTGCTCTATACATGCGACTGCGTTGTCAGATGCCGGTTATCGTGATGGGAGAGACAGGTTGTGGGAAAACGCGGATGATTGAATTTATGAGCAAGTTAAAAGAAGGCCCAGTCATGACTATCTCGTCCAGCATGGTGACTTTAAAAGTTCATGGAGGGACCACTTCAGCTGACATCCACAGAAATGTTGAAAAAGCAGTTCTTAAGTCCCATGGAAATATCGATGCCATATTGTTTTTTGATGAAGCCAACACTACCAGAGCAATCTATGCCATTAAAGAAGTAGTTTGTGACATGACAATTGACGGCAGAGATTTTAAAGATTCACACCTTCAAATCGTGGCGGCATGTAACCCTTACAAAAAGTTATCCGATGTGGCTGTCAAAAAACTTGAGGATTCTGGCCTTGGATATAATATCAAAACAAGTGAAACCGAGCATCTTGACGGCGTTCCGATGAGACGTTTAGTTTACAGAGTTGTTGCTCTGCCTCCTAGTCTGCAGCCATTTGTGTGGGACTTTGGGCAGTTAGCAAAATCGGCTGAAGAAATATATATCAGACAAATGACGAACCACACCATACAAAAATTGGAAATGGAAAAAGCTGATGGAGATCTTGTAAATAAAATTTTATTCCACTCTCAGTGCCATATGCGAGCAAAGCAGGAAGAGGAATGTAGATATGTGAGCTTGCGTGATGTTGAAAGATCTTTAAAAACTTTTGAATGGTTCTACAATCACAAAGATCATATATTTGAAAAGGTGGCTCAGTGGCACATTGAAAGAAAAGAGAGATATCCAGATCATGCAAAGCTCGTAGATATACCAATTTCACTGCGGTGTTTGATACAAACCATTGGTATCTGCTACCAATCCTCGCTCAATGATCGGCAATCTTTTCGTGATATGCTGTCACGTAAATTGCGTCTCCTGGACCAAAAATACGCTCTATCAGCACCACAGATCGATCATGAAATAACTGCATGCCAAACTGTTTTTACACAGGATTTGAAAATTGAACCTGACATTGCATGCAATGATGCACTTCGAGAAAACTTATTCCTTATGACAGTCTGCACGGATCTCCGTATACCATTGTTCGTTGTCGGAAAACCAGGCAGTTCAAAATCACTTGCTAAAACAATTCTTGGCGACAACATGCAGGGAACGTCATCTTATTCGGAACTGTATAAAAATTTCAAAGAGGTTAGTTGGGATAACATGAAAATTTGGAGAGCAATCATTTTAAATCCTTGATAATAAGGATTTGTGACTAGGATTGAATTTATAATCCAAGTCGAAAGCAATTAATGTTTGTATACATGAGTGGTTAATTATATTTTTGAAATTACTATTGATGGAAAATATGAGTTAAATGATGTTACATGACATGGTTGAATGAACTGAACTGAACATTTTGTATTTAGGTGCACATTGTGTCGTATCAATGTAGTGCACACACTGATGCCGCTGGAATTGAAACCATTTTCAACCAATGTTCCCAACTTCAAGCAAATCAGAATATTGAGACTTATGCAGCAGTGGTTGTTTTGGATGAAATTGGCTTGGCTGAAGATTCGCCAAACATGCCTTTGAAGGTATTTAATCATATTTGTAGTGTTCTACCTCCTGTAAATAAATCACTGCTTTGAACCTTGAAGTAGGTGCATTTATCATTCCAATGTCTTCCATGTTTAATACTCACTTTGCATGTCATTTCGTTTGTGAAGTCTAATAAATATACATTAATCATGACACATGAGGCATTAAATTGAAATAAAAGAAAATTCATGTATGCGGCACAGACCTATCTGTAAACCGCATAATATATGTTTGCACGTCTTATTTTTATTCAACCTTTCCATTAATTTATCAATTGTCACATATTCTGAGTTAAATTTTGATACATAATTTCTTTCCCTTCTCTTTAAAGACATCCATTGTGAACACATTACCATTAACCCTTTGCGACCGGCTGTCCAGTATACTGGACCGCCACTGTTTAACACAGAGGAGTCGTCATTTAATCCCAGATAGCTAGACCTGTATTGGTCATAAACTGTTACAATCGTTTTATAAGGATAGCTCTTATGAATACGCATACATCGGACCATGTATAATCTATTATGTCAATGTATATCCTGTGTGAAATGAAGATTGAACACGCTAAAACGTTTCCAGCAAAATTGAATTTGTAACAATGTTCGCTTGAATGAACGCCTGAAATGTAAACCATTGTACCTTCCGTTCTAGACGTCATATAACCAATTACAGTTATCTTCCATGACTTGTTGTAGTTTATACCATTGTATGAAAGCCCTTATATCGAAGATTAGCACGTTGAAGATGTTTCAAATAGACGTGAAAGAAAGCAATACCTTGCCACGTGAAAATCATGACTGCGTAAGAGCACCTGGCTGGTTGCGGTTTTAGACAGATGTATATTGCTTCAGGCAATTGCAAATTATACATATAGTTAGCCATTATCCTGGCAAATCCATCAATATCCCTATCATGAAGCTTAGTTTTGTATAAGACAACCGACACCGGCCCTAACACTGAACAAATAAGCGTGCGAGTTAGGCTATTTCGGTAGCCGAGCCTGTAATAACAACATCACATAGAGGCAGCCTATATCTGTTTTAGATGGCATAGGAAGTTACTGTTGACTTCTATGAATAGTGTTGATCATACGTAAAACATTCGCGCTGTAGAGAACAGTTCAAATGGATGTGAAATGAAGTAATACTGTATCGCGTAAAATGAATTCTCAAGCGCATATGGGCAGTGTCAAATAAGGCTAAGCCAATATATGTTCACTCGGATTGCCTTATAGCAGTTGTAAGTTACACACAATAACCAACTAAAGCTGATAACACTTGAATAGCAGGGAGATATATAACTTAGACAATGTCGCCAGGACAATGCTATTATGTTACGTAGAACTGGACACGCGCGTTGCCGTCAGCGAGAATACGTGATTGCGTAATTGATTACTTATCGGCGGCGGCCGCGTGAGTCATGCTTATCCTCTCTATCTTTCCAATGTCGTAGCGCTGGGCTATGAAGCGTTATAGTAGCGTGTAATGGCTCGTTGGAACGTATAGATTCATGCGGAGACCATTCAGGTGGTCATATACCAATAGAAGCCCTATGAATGACGTCAGGATAAATTGAAGAACAAAATTCTCTTCCATTTTCAAAATATTGACAACATTTCCTCGCATAACGCCATTCCCTCTCGCGTCCGAGCCGTGCGAGTGTCTCAGTCCGCTAGGCGGCTACTTCAGGTTTACGGCAATATATTGGGCGTCGATTTAAGCCCTATGGATGGAATTTTATCGGTATTTTTATGGATGCAGTAAAATTTTGGTCAGTAGGCCGGCCGATCACAAAGGGTTAATACAATTAGGGTCTGCCAGCTGAATATTGATTTGTGGTGAACACTAGTACTTGGTGCTAATGTAACATTTTGCTGGAAATTAGGAATTTGCACACACTCTAAAAAGAAATAGAGTGTCATTGAAGCAAAACAGTTTATTTTCGTCTGCACCACGAAGGTGCTTGGACGATGGAGATGTGAAGGAAGCACAATGTTATAGGTTAAGCGCCGCTATTTTTCCTCTTTACAGTATTCCATATTGCCGAACACCTTTGGTCTGACCTGGTTTTGGCTCAAAGCCTCATCCTTTCCCATTTGAAAAATGAGGAGCCAGTGTTTAAGTAAATGTTGAAGTAGCTTTTCTTCATCTTGCGACTTTACCTGAATAAGGATTGCCACAGCTGATTGCTAAAGATTTTATGTCTAATGTCCAGGGTTGTAACCAAGTCACATTGTTCCGAGTCACGAGTCAATCTTACTTTTGCGGTTTTGACTCGAGTCAAGTCGAGTCATTTTCAATTCATCACCGAGTCGAGTCCGAGTCCAAGTCACCGTTTAAAGGCTCAAGTCCGAGTCATAGTGTTATGACTCGAGTCGAGTCCAAGTCACAGTATTGAAGTCATGTTCATCTCATGTTTTCAATCCTGAACTGGCTTATAGCTTATAGAGAATCAACGAATTCATTCTACATGCTATCTGATAGAGAACCAACGAATTCACGTTTATAGATACCAGCTGATAGACAATCAACAGATGCATGTTTATGTAGACGTACGGTTTTTCTTTCACATTATCAGGTGGTTGACTAAAAAAAGGTCAGCTTTCCTGCTCAGCTTCCGAGATAGCCGCCGGAGCGTTACTAATATGAGGGGAAATTTTGGATTAACTACAAATAGAGATTTTCGAATTTTACCGGCCACCTCATGATATTATTATATTGTGTAAAAATGTGATTCATAGCAAATTTGGCTCAATTCCAACTAGAAAAAGCGAATTTATTAGAGTTGAATATTTTGGATATGAAAAGATAGTCGGCTTACTACTAGCATGTAATTATATTATATGAAATAATTTCTCACCAAAAACACTCCCTTTATTTTCAAATATCAAATTTTCTCCTCTCATATCATTGATTGTACTTTTTAAAATTAATCCATATTCAGTGTTCTTTCCATGCAACATAACAATTTTACCAAGTAGCCACCCAGTAAAATAAATAAGAAGTTATTTTTGAACAANNCTATTGTACAAATAACATCACACAACATTAGCCATTCATTATTATTACTCACGTGCNCAATGCACATACCTAACAANACGTNAAATGGACGGANTNTATTGTGTGTTTTCACNGACAGCAGATCAAATCAATGATGAGTTACAATTCAAAAATACTAAAGTGGAAAGGAGATCCTCATATATGTTATAGCGGCATGGCCTTAGAATAAATCCACATCTACTGAAACACGTTCCACTGGTGCACTAGATACAGGAATTGACAAGCATTTTTGAACCACATTGAAGAGCATTGGATACTCATTATTTCTGGTCGCCCAATAATGCAAAGAATCATCGCCTTCAAATCTACACATGAGCTTATCAGTCTCTTCCAAGTACTTGACCATCTGAGTATTTCATTGCCTCTAATTGAACTTTGCTTCGATTGTTTGCTTGTATAATTGAAAAGTCTCGAGTACTTTGATTGCGGAGGATGTATTACCTCTTCATCACAGGATGATTTTGTAATATGCATTGCTACTATATGTGTCATTTTCTGTTGTTTTTACGGCGGCATATCTGATATCAGACGTGTGCAACGAAAGCAGTGGCGACAAATAGCGATATCGGCAGAATTCGTCATATGCGTTGATCTAGCCAGTACGATTCGCAAATTCCTTCATCTTCAAGTCATATAAAATATGCCGAGTCAATGACTTGGGTCGAGTCATGCGTAATGACTCGAGTACAAGTCGAGTCAATCCAAATATTGACTCGAGTCGAGTCATTTTCCAATTTCAAGAAAATGACTCGAGTCAAGTCGAGTCACCAAAAATTCGTGACTCGAGTCTGACTCGAGTCGAGTCATGACTCGAGTCATTACAACCCTGCTAATGTCACTACTGCCACAAGCCTACACATTTCAACGGGCTTGGGCCGAATCTGGTACGGATTTTGCTCGTCCCTGGCTCCATGTTACGGGTGTGAAATTTTAAACCAGGCTTGTAGATTGCACGGCCAGTGCTTGAACCTCTTAGATACAGTGAATGCTGAAGTTATGAAATTCACAATACCTCCGATACATGGTCATATTTTATGTGGAGAAACAGCATATTTTCTGTTTCATAGGTTTTGCATCCGCTCCTTGAATGCGGATGCACCGAAAATGGTACACTGACTGAAGTTGATCCGAAGGAGAAAAAGGTGGCGTTCATTGGGATCTCAAATTGGTCACTTGACCCAGCAAAGATGAACAGAGGAATTTTCGTGACCAGAGGCAAACCATCCAGACGAGATTTATTCAACACTGCAAAAGCCATTTTCAGAGATGGTCATAATCACCATAATGGTACGATCCGAGACTTAACAAAGGCATACACAACAGTGTACCAAGAGCAGACGAGGGAATATTTTGGACTGAGAGATTATTACAGTTTGATGAAAATGCTTCATGCCTCCATCAGCAGCAGAGACGCTGTGGATTTTGATATGTTAACGACAGCGATCCAGAGAAATTTCAGCGGTGCTGACGGTGCAGAAATCGAGGTTTTCTATAATCAACTGAAATATCCCCTTCCAGTTGTTCCTATTCCTGTTCAAGAAATGGTTGAGAAAAACCTGAGTGACGACAAGTCTAGATTTCTTCTACTGCTTGCCAATCAATATTCATCCTTCAGCCTGCTCCAAAATTTCATTCCGAACTTTGACAAAAAAGTTCAAGTTATATTTGGCTCGAGCTTTCCGAACGACCACACCTACACGGAAATATGCAGAAATATCAATCGAGTGAAGGTTTGCATGGAACAGGGGAGAACCGTTGTTCTACTCAACTTGACAGATATCAATGAATCTCTTTATGATGCCCTCAATCAACACTATGTGACATATAGTGGCGAGAGATTTGTGGATGTTGCACTTGGAGGTCACAGGATCAAATGCAAAGTTGCTGCCGGTTTTCGGCTGGTCGTCATTGAATTGAAGGACAAAGTGTACAATGAATATCCGATTCCGTTGATCAACCGTCTTGAAAAGCATCACTTGACATCTGAAAGCTTGTTGAGTAATCACCAAAGAGCGCTATCACATGACATCAACGATTGGACACAGCAGTTTTCATGCATCCCAGGCTCACCGTTCAAAGTTTCCAATGCATTTCTTGGACATAATAACGACTCTGTCAGCTCTGTGATTATTTCTGAATCTAAAACTTCGGAAAATGAGAACGAAGATGGTAATGTAAAGCTCAGGCTTCTCCAATCCGCAACTATAGATGCTGTCTTCAGATTGCCGAAGTCAGGATTGGGTGGGGAGGGCATTCGACTTTTGAACGAATATATCAACCGACAAAGTCACGGATATCTGTCAGACCTACTGAAAGATAAATTGAAAGTTGCTGACAGAAAGTCCCCAGCACTTTTGGAAATTACAACGTTTTCCAATATCCTTTCGGATTCAGATCGTCGTGAGTTGGAGAAACAGATTGGCACTGGGAAGAACACAGTTATGTTGCTGTCTTTGCAACAATTCCAAACTGAGCAGGAGTATTCGAAAAAATTACAAGACTTCGTCAAATTCAACAAGAAAAGGAATGGAAATGCATCAGCCGCTGCAATTTTGCTTATCCAATGTCCGCAATCCCACAAGCATGTTCAACTCATAGCCTGTGCTAGATATGTCCTTAAGAACATGCTTTGTCACACTGAGTTCAACAGAAAGACTGTTATTGCGATGTTGCTTTCTACTGAACGTGGATTGAAAACATCCAACGATGCATCAGAGCAAATGACGCTCACATTGCAGCATAACAATGATTGCGAAATCATCTACGTTGATGAGTTACGGACCACAAGCCGCAGCGTGAAGAAGTCAGAAGAACTGCACAAGAGCTCAATAGCAGATGTTCTTGAAAATAGTTTGAGCTCATGTACAAATGATGCGGAGCAAGATCATGTCATTGACCTTCCAACTCTAATAAAAGATTGCATCTGTGAAGCAATGACCAAAGTCAAAAACTCAGTAAAAGACCGACAGCGTGATATTGATCGGATTCGACTGTTATCCAAGTTGACTCTGGATGAACGGAAAGGAAAAAAATTCATGGAAATATTGACCAAAAAGATGATCCACATTTTTGAGGAACGTGAGGACGACAATACTGTAATCTTGGAGAACTGGGTTCAACAAGAGGCATGTTCCTTGGAAAGGTTACAAGAAGGCGGTACATTTTCAAAAACTTTGTGGTTATGTTTACGAAGACATGTGTCACTTCTCATGGCGTATGTACTCAGCGTCATCGACAGGGAGGATAACCTCGATCTCATAACTGAAAATGATCACTTGAATGAACCTATTCACGACTTGTGGCTTGATCTGTTCTCTGAATGCAAGGTAAAATGGAAACATGTTAAAGGATCCAATGAATTCACCATACCCCCCAAAAAATGGCTTGATATCACAGGAGATGGGATCAGAATACCTTTCGGCTTTCTAATCCTGGAAACATTTGACAATGTATGGCAAGGTGCATCAGAAATAGCCAAAGAGACAGAATCACGAAGGAAGATCTGCTGCACTGTGTTTAAACAGACACACTCAGGCCTGAGCAAACCTCTCATGAAGGCTTCTGTGTCATATGAATATACTGTCGCATTTGCCGCCGAATTGCTCTTGGTTGGTCTATCAACCTACCAGGAAACTACAAAGTTTCTGGCAAATGTTGTTGTGCAAATGGCGCAAGAAATATCAAAAGGCATGAAGGAGCAGAATGATGTGCAGGAAGATACGTTTATGTTGATGTATATTGTCACAAAGGAATATCACAGGGAAATCATGATTGTTAATGCTGCATTACATCTGCATGAACAGACCATTGAACTTGAAGAGTGGTTGCAATCCGCAACCAGTGTTGACACTCGAAAGATATATCGCGAAGCCGTGATTCATTTGCTTAAAGAAGGCAGCAGGTTGGCGCTTGAAATTAAAGACTCCGAGTCTTGCATAGAGTGGATGAAATTCACAGAAAACATGCATCCAATATTGGATAAAGCCATTGATCTTATTGATGATGAGCTGGAAAGAGCAGCTATTCAAAAAAAGTGGGATCCAATTACAATTCTTGACTTGCTTCTACTTCAGCTGCTTCCAGATCCGTCCGATCAGGAAAAATTTAAAAGCTACATTGGAGTGATTTCTTCTCAGGCGAAATTACTATTCAAAGCAGCAAGTAGATCAAATATCGATGGCCAACAATTCTTGCGCATCGTCTGCAATGTTCTTCGGAAATATGTTGAAGAAATTCGGCTGAGGCTTGTTATATCGTGGGGAAATAAAATGTGCAGGATTTGCAGAAAAGATTGTAATCGACCCATTGTTCTTGCGTGCAGGCATTATTTTTGTGTTGGATGCTTGGAAAAGCATCTGTTGTCTCAACAAGAATCCAAAAAATGCTTTTCATGCTCTATGACGCTGCCAGATGACTTCAGCCCGACACCAACAGATCTTACCCCTAGTCAAAAAACCGAGGTTTTGAAATTTCAGCAGAGCTGCACAAGCTTGCTCTTGGAATATTTATCGCAGTTTGTTTTTCGAGATGCTAACCATGGATCAAAGCAATCAGTCGCGGGCAGTCCCATAAAACTGATTTTTGAAGAACTACTAATGAATGGGAAAAATGATGGAAAGAAAAGCGAGCTGGAGGCCTCTGGCTTGAACCTCAATCAAGCAACACGGAGTAGTATGGTTTCAATTTTGTGGAATCATGATGAGGTTGAAACGGAGAAGATCATCAACGAAATATTGGATGACGAGGTTGAAACTGAAGTTTTTATCGCGACTCTGCTGCATTTCGAAAGGATTCATAAGCTCGAAAAGTTTGAATCGACCGCAGAATCTCTCCAATCCGCACAAAGACATGTGGCAACATTTCTGAAAACCTTCGGTGACGATAGTCCAGACATGTCGGTAGAATATTTGAAGATGTTGGCTGCAGCCCGTTGCTCAATTATTACTTTTGTGCAAGCACTCACTGATTATGACGCTGATAACATGGATGAGAATGAGAAAGCCGTAATTGATTCTTTACTGTACAATGTGAGGACTACAATCATGACAACGAAGAGTCAGTTGATAATGGAATTCATTGTAAAAACCGGATGTCGCTTATATGGAATGGGCTGGTTTTCTGAAACATTAGCCACGAGCACGCGTATGCAGGTAAAATTATTTTACCTTATTTGAATGTCGACAGTCATTGATAAATATTTTCATATTTCAGGGGTTGACTCCTAAAAGGTTACGTGAAGAAGGGCAGCTGAAAACCTTGGACTTGTTTTCCTCACTCGGTGACACCTACTCTGAATTACGTTCGCAAATCCAGAAAGCTGCCGTTGCGGATCTCGAAGAAGCTGCTGAAGCCTGGTTTGCTGAATTTGAAGATGATCTTTCAACAGATTCGTTGTTGCAAATGCTGGCAGTCTCAACTTGGATTGCGGAAAACAATAAATTCAAAGATGTGTATTCAAGATATTTTGCTAAAAAATCTCAGATTATGAAAAATACATTTGATTCCATGATGTGGATGGTATCCGATATTTGGCCGCTGATTACTAGTGCAATGAAAGGATCCGAACAGGACGCGATTAACATGAAACTTCTCCTTCTTTTGATTCATAGTACACTTCAGATTGACAGAGGTCTCTTGTCTAATTTCAAGCTTATGATGACGGATCCCCAGCAAGTACAAAACAAGTTTTGGCCTGCAATGCCCGCATCATTCTATTTTTCAATGCCTGAATCACTTCGACTCGAAAATGGTAGGGATGCTATGTACCAGTGTCCAAACGGTCATTTCTATACTATCAACAATTGCACTCAACCTCGAGAAAAATCGAAGTGTCCGGACTGTGGTGCAGTCATCGGAGGCATTTCTTACAAACTGGAAGTGGGAAACCAGCGAGTCAAAGGAATTAATGAGACTTCACAAGCCGGATACATGCTGATATCTGACCAGAAAAACTTGGAGCAACCCCAGGATCGTCTATCACCTCAGACAGCATCGGTTTTACAGCTCTTCGTTCATGCCGCTATGCTCATGGGATTTCATAGAAACCCAGCTTCTGCTATTCAGTGAGCTAATAAGAAATTTAATAACCTGGATAGTGTAATCAAGGTATCATTGAATTATTTTACAGTATTTTGGGCAACAATGTGGATTCTACCCAATATTTGATAACACAAATCGAAAAGAATATGACAGATTTCTCGAATGCCATTGGGAGGAATAAAGATGACGGGATATTAATTCTCCTGAGCCTTGTGTTTCAGATGCTTCGAGTCCCTGTTAGTATCGACATATTTTTGGCGTACCATGCACAATTGATCATCTAACTAATACTCTATTTCCAAACAGCAATCCACTGTCAAAGTGAACAGTTGGGACTCTATGAAATCTCGAACAGAATTCGAACACCAATTCCGTGATACCTATCTCTTCCCGGTGTTTCAAAATCTGGATCAAGTAATTCAAAATGCGCAAGAGAATCTCAGCAAAGCTGAAGACATGACGTCGATCAAGTTGTTCCGGTAATTAACTGTGAGCGTATCTCTATAATAAAATTTGTGTTTGAATATCCCAAAAACTGACTTGGTTTCCTATTATCCACGATCAAACTGAATGGTAATTTTCGATTTCCAAATTTAACGCTTTCTTTAAGTCTTGTCCATGAGGTTGAAGATAATGAAACTGATGCCCATCTTCGGTGGAGCTTATGGGACGTAACTCTACATCCAAGTGTGCAACACGTTATTCAATGCATACGAGATAGCCACTCTCTACAGAAAGGTAATGGATTGTGATATTTTGTGAGACTTCGCAACTGATAAGATAGCGTAATGGTAGTGTGCTGAGAC